>JASANB010002836.1:0-63786 GCA_030248155.1 Sabatieria punctata | reverse complement strand
CAGTCTGCACCAGCACACCTTAAGAATCAGTGAGGAATTCCAAAAATAAACGGAATTTTTGTTGTTTAGACGGTTTTACGCGGTGAAGGACCGTACAAGCGATCGCACAATGAATCTAACGGGCCAGCTTATTTTGTTCGATTTGCTAAATAAATCTAATCTACCGTCTGCTAAATAGTGCTAAATATTGATCGGGAGATCACCTGCTGGCCGCACCAACAAGCTGAATATAGCTAGCTTGAATTATTAGATGATGATGTGTAAAATAATAATCAAGAGATCGCTAGCAGTCATTTGATACCACATTCAGTCGTCTGTGTTCAAAATTGGCAGTTCGAGTGATCTCCCCATCTCCGAGTGGATTTATTGCCATCAGAGAGCTGGTAAACACTGACTGAGTAGAGAGATAAAGGAGGGAGGCGATGTCGCATCCGAATGAGTTGCTTCACTACCGAGGTGCCAATTTTCTGCGACAGCGTTTGGTGCTTTCAACGCTAAGCGGTCGTCCAATCAAAATCGACTGCATTCGCGATGCGGACGATGATCCCGGCCTCAAAGGTACCTACCTAACATTATTATGGATTGGAAGAATGCATACATGCAACAGGTCATCCGTCGAAGGGTAGCGTGGTTTCGGTTCTCGCCCCGGCTTTGGGGTCTGAGCCAAAATTCTAGGGGTGGAGTTGGCTCAAAAATCGAAACATTTCGGTTAGAAATCGGCAGAAATCGCAAATTTGGGCTAAAAGATACAGCTAAAAAGGGCCATTACTAGTGTTGTTAGGCTTTTTTTTTAAAAAAAAAAGCTTTTTTTTGAAGCCCCATTTCGAAAATTTTTTATTTTATTCACAGTATGGAAATTTTGGGGGAAAATCGCTGAATTTAGCCTCAGATATACATTAGCAGTGCAGTTCTATCAATTTCTTGCCTATTCTAAGCCTAGAAATAGGTTTTGAAGGGCAGCAGCCACTCTGTGAGCAATGCTGCAGGTAGAATGTCGACTCTCAGGCTGTAACACAATGTTTGAACCAAAGTATCAGCTTTTGTATTTAAAGTTGCTTCTGATGCATCCTTGCATCTCCTACAAGCTATATTTCATGTTAGGAAAAAATTTTGAAAAAAAAAATTTCGAAATGAAAAACTTTCATAAAAAAAAGCTTTTTTTTGGGTAACTACTAAACTTCGCAACATCGCAACCAGTCGCAACTTCGCAACCAGTCGCACCCGTTCGCATCCGCCGGGCGCCAACTCTAGAATATAGACGCGAAGATTTATTTGACGATGAAATTGCGCAAAATGAATCAGAAATTCCGGATTATGTTACGAAACAGCAATGTTCTAGTAGAGGGGACACTGTTTGATGGACACTGAGGGGCGGAGCGGATGAAGGACAAGGACATTAAATGAAAATGTATTCAATGCTACAGAAAGCCAGGAAGGAAGACTTGCAGTGTTTTAACCATAAGATTTTGGTAAAAATAGCAATAATCAAGTGAAACTGAATAATTTTTGGGCTGAAAATTTCGCTTTTAGGCAAGAATACAATTTTGGTGCGACAAATAAGCGTTCGGTTTATTTTACAAAAAAAACATAACAATTTTTGGATCGGCAACACTGTTACCAGGCTGCACCGATCAAAACATACAGTACGACCACAATTAACGCAACACGGCTAAATCTTTGGATTGTGATTGTGCACATAGAGACACTTTTTCTATTCTTGATACAATGCGATCGTAAACCGTAGGCAGATACTGATAAAAATTTACTTCATTATTGCGTACGTAATGGGGTTAGAGACCGAGCATGGTCGGCCGTGACCAAGCTCCGGTCGAGTGAAGATTTGAGCCAGGCGTGCGTGCAGCAAAGGCCCCTGGGCCGGGCCCACCTACAAATTTGAAAATCCGGACCGTTTTCTAATATGTACTGTAGAACACTGTTCGCTTCAGTCTTAAAATAAAGGACCAGCAGTTGATCCGATCCGATCTGATGTGC
Organism: Sabatieria punctata; assembly: GCA_030248155.1. NCBI lineage: Eukaryota > Metazoa > Nematoda > Chromadorea > Araeolaimida > Comesomatidae > Sabatieria > Sabatieria punctata. Next base: position 61,794 of record JASANB010002836.1, on the reverse strand, counting down.
AGGGGCCTTACGGTTTACGATCAGACTCGTGGCCCATTTCGCAACCCCCGATTTCGTCATCTCGGACGTTTTTCCCTTCTTTCACTGCCCAGCCACTTATAGGCATGCCGTTGGGTGCCAGTCGCTAAGAGAGCGCCGGCGTGTTGACGTCATGGTGTCAGCTCCCCACAGCCGCCAGTGCCCCGGTTGGCTGAGGGCCCCCGGCATAGTAGTTTTCTCAGACAGCTCCTAACGTTGTCGATGTTCTCCTCCAATGTGGCATGCTTTGTGGAACGGCTTTCGGTGCAATGGCAGATCCGGTCGGTTCCCTTTTATCTACTCGCTGTCACCAGCTTTCGGTGGCCTGGGTGGGGCTTTGCGTCGTCTAATTCCAGTCAGACTGGTTTCGAACCCACTACAACAGCTATGGATGCAAGGGCAGCCGTGACTCAGAGGCAGCGAGCTACCAACTGAGCCAACGACGCAACTTGGACCAGCAGTCATCTTACCTGAGATATTAAATAGCCGTAATACGTACATTGCAGCTATATTAACCTTCCTTACCGAAATCGAGCCGTACTATGACTGCTTGTAGTCTTACAACATGTGTAAACCTACCGAGTCACGTTAAATCGAACCGCCAACCCAGCGCATTATGGTACTTACACGCTGTGAGTCCGAGTATTCTAAGAAATATGCTTAAAAGGCCTACTACACTTGTTTATTAAAAAAGCAAAACAAATTTTAAAGTAGATATTGAAAGATTTATACTCAGCCTTTTGCATTCAAATATGTACTAGTGTTTGTACCTTCAACTGCAGCGATGCAAAGCTGGTGTCAAGCGTCGTTTGCTTAAACTGTGGTGGTGGAGAAACAGGCTGCCCTTGTTGTTGATGCGAATGCGACCCTCATCTTTCATTGAATGTAAAGACACAAAGAGTAAACTAGGCATCCTTTACATCACGTCATAGCAGCCCTTCTAGCAAGAACAGGCACAGGAAAACCAAAAAAGAAGTCGGAAAACTTTTTCTTGCGCCTTCTGTTTTCTTCGCATCGACGTTCTAGAGTTGGCGCCCGGCGGATGCGAACCGGTGCGACTGGTTGCGAAGTTGCGACCGGTTGCGATGTTGCGAAGTTTAGTAGTTACCTTTTTTTTGGCTTTCAAAAAAAATTTTTTTTTACAACTCTAGCTATTACAGCCGATTTTAGCAATTTTAACGTCTGAGATTCTAATCAACTAGTAAAAATTTGCGGAAGAAATTCAAATTACTTGCCAGGAAAATCGGAGGGGGTGAGTCAGGTGTGGGCAGAGCCCCCGGACCCCTGTTACATGTATGGAAGAATGTTCTCAACTATATGTTGACTTTAACTCTTCTTCCCAGCAATTGTGTTACCAATTTGGCGGTTGTGGAGAAGGAGCCGCCAAAACGATTAGGTTAGAATTTATTTCAGAGTTCGAGGTGTCCCTGCTGAAACTGGTGGACGAAATCACCAACGGCTCCCGAGTACAGATTAATGAAACCGGTAAGCTTAATTGGGGTGCATTTTAAGGGGGCAACTTTTCGGTATTTTCTTTCTCCCGAGGCATAGGGTTCGTTCGTACAGATGTGGGAAAAAGCAACAGGGACTTTCGTTTTTGCCCAGGGAAAATTTAGTAATTGCTGCCGATAAAGTGTTTACAAAACTGTTAATTTTATGCTTCCAGAACATCTTTCCAAATGCGTTCTTGAGGACTAATTTTTCTAAAAGTTTTATCGAGCGGCCCAACCGGGTTTAATTTTACTCTCTCAAGTTAAGGTACCTTCCGAATGCGCTTTTAACAGGACGGGAAATAACAACATACTGGTTAAACTCCGACATGGGCTAGCATTCGGGCTGAGGGGGGTAGAATTTTCAATTCCTGAGGGGGGTAGGAGCGCCTGAGGGGGTGGTAAGCCAAGAAGTCCGATTTTTGGCTGAAATCAAGGTTTTTTGGCTTATTTTTCGTTACAATAAGTTAAAATAAGCTATTCTGAGCTCATTTACACCTATTCCAGGCATATTTTTTTCATAATTTTCTGTACAAAATTCGTTCAAAACAACAGTAGACATGCATGTGCATGGTCGGCGGCTCAGGGGGACGGGTCTCCATGCGTAGTTGCCTGGATATACATAGGTGCAAATTTTCGGTGGGAAATTCAAATTTTGCCCAAAATTTTGGAAAACAATACGAAATTTTAGATTAAAATTCCAAAATTTGCAGTAAAAATCAAGTTTTCGACAAAAAATTGCGAGAACATTACTTTTCTGACATTGTCAAAAAAAATCGAAAATTTCCAGGAAAATTTGCAAAAAAAATCGGCTTTGGTGCGTAGTTGCCAAAATTGATCTCTGCTTAAAAGCTTAAAAGCGCTTGGCTTTCTGGCAGCCTCTAGCAACGTTTGGGAGATTTTTATTTTCGTCCCCCCTGGGCACCCCATCCCATGCACATGGGTGACAGTAGGTGAGGCTTGTGAGTTTAGGAACAGAGTTGCTCTTCGTTCCGGGCATGTTGTCAGGCGGTAGTGTGGAGTGGGAATGTGGAGTGCAGCGTTGCATCAGCTACTACCTCGAGTTGCTGCTCTACCTGGCGCCCTTCGTCAAGACTCCATTCAGAGTGCTGTTGAGAGGAGTGACCAACGCTCAGAATCAACCCTCCGTACGCTTTGGCTTCTACTGAAACGCAAACCACTTTCATCACTTACACAGTCAGGCACTTAACGCCGGTTATGGTACCGGTACCTGAGCTCATACATGCACTAGGGGGCTTTGGGGCGTTACCCCCTGCTGGAAAGGCCAAACCCCCCGAGACAGGTTACGGAACCCCCGACCCAGAAATACAAGAACTAGTAGTGGCTCCAGTACTAACAAACTGGCTCAGAAATCACTAACTTTTAACCTAAAATTCGCGTGAAAAGCCTTTGGATACCGAATTACGCGTTTCCACTATTGATGTTTAAGAGAAATCGGGTTTTTTGGAAGCCCTTTTTGTCATCTTTTGCTTGTTTTTAGCTCTAAAGCGCTATTTGGCAGCTTAAAATAGTGATTTTTAGCGTCCTTACTGAAAAAACGTGCTAAAACTGCATTTACAGGCGTTTTAGAGCTTTTGAAATTTTGGACCCCCCTCTGGGCGAAACCCCCCAAGTGAGGAAAACCCCTACCCCCTCCCCCAGGTCGGCCCGGAGCTGTTACATGTATGCCTATGGTAGTGGCACCATATATGCATACATGGGCCGGGGGGGGGGGTAAGGGGGGTATACCCCTCCCCCTCGGCCGGCCATACCCCCCTCGGCCGTCCAAACATACTCCATACCCCCCTCGCCGGCTAACCCCCCCCACCCCCCCCTCCCGGAGGGAGAAATTTTCGCTTATTTAAGGCAAAATAGGCGTTTTTTTGCCTTTTTTCGGGGACCCCCCCCCCCGAGGTCTTCTCCCCCCTCCTACCCCCCGTCCGGATTTTTCCGGCCCATGTATGCATATATGGTACCCCACGTTCGCGACCTGTGGTAGTACCGTATATATATGGTACCCATGGCCTTGGGTGCGGTAGGTACGAAATTTGAACTGAGTGGTAGGTACAGGTGCCGATGCGAAGGTAGGGGTACCATATGGTGTCACTACCCTAAGTAACGGTGCCATACCGGCACCTTATATGGTGTCGGTACCATAAACGGTGTTAACTGCCTGACTGTTATACGTTTCGAAAAATCCCGGGCGAACGCTTACCTTTTTGGGTCGTCTGCTTTCTAAATGCTGCAAATTGTCTGTAGTGACGTCGGAAACGAAACTCAAACATTTCTCAGTTACGGGTGGGTCATTTATGTATCGCAGGTTTCGTTTTGCTCTAACTTTTGTGTTCGTTGCTAGATTTCGCTGATGTTTTAAGACAGCATGCTCAAATCACAAGAATTGTTGCTCTGAAAAACGTAGCCAGGTCTATCACTTCATGCAAGCACTAGTTAGTTATGCACTTCCCTGTGTCCGCTGATCAAGTGAACATGTTGAACTGCATAGTTAGTGTTTGAAGCAACAGCGTTGGCTAAATTTTTAGTAAACTTTCTGAGGAGGCTTGCTTGTCGTGTTAAGAGTCGTTCTCTGGTCAGATCGAGTTTCAGTATTCAGACCCAAAATTGAAACTTTGGCCTAGAGAGCTGTAAGTTGGTACACTAATACTTGTCGATAGGTTATGTAACCACCGCAAAGGATTTCCCGATTTGACGCTCCAGTCCCGAGATACAGCCGTCTGAAAATCGGCTCGCTTAACTATGGGACAAAAATTTCGAATTCTAATTTCTTTCCTGCTAAAAACAGTTGGGACCTAGAATCTGGGGATTTTGTGTAACTTTTAGAGTACTTTAAGAATTTTGGGTCAGTTTTCGATTTTGACGAAAAAAATTTTTTTCAACCCCCTTCCCGCCCCCCTAGCTCGTCTAGAACCCCCCTATGTGGGTTATTTTATTTCAGATTACTGTAGCGCCGTTTGTTAGGTATAGATTGGTGTCAAGCACGATAGCCCACGGCCCGGGGTTTTGAAGTAAATTGACTTCAAATGGCTGAAAATCGCATTTTTTTCGGTTTTACTATGGAACAAAATTTCGAACTTGAATTTCTTTCCTGCTAAAAACAGTTCGGACCTAGAATTTGGGGGCTTTACGTAACTTTTAGGGTACTTTAAGAATATTTGGTCGGTTTTCGATTTTGACGAAAAAAATTTTTTTCGACCCCCTTCCCGCCCCCTAGCTCGTCTGGAACCCCCCTATGCGGGTATTTTTATTTCAGATTACTGTAGCGCCATTTGTTATCTACGGATTGGTGCCAAGCACGATAGCCCACGGCCCGGGGTTTTGGAGTAAATTGACTATGGGTAGTTTTACTATGGGACATAGTTTTACTATGGGACAAAATTTCGAAGTTGAATTTCGATTTTCAGCTATTTGGAGTCAATTTACCCAAAACTCCGGGCCGTGGGTTATCGTGCTTGGCACCAATCTGTAGCTAACAAATGGCGCTACAGTACTCTGAAATAAAAAAACCCACATAGGGGGCTCCAGACGAGCTAGGGGGCAGGAACAGGGTCGAAAAAAATTTTTTTCGTCAAAATCAAAAACCGACCAAATATTCTTAATGTACTCTAAAAGTTACGTAAAACCGCTAAGTTCTAGGTCCCAACTGTTTTTAGCAGGAAAGAAATTCAAGTTCGAACTTTTGCCCCATAATAAAACTGGAAAAAAATGCGATTTTCAGCTATTTGGAGTCAATTTACTCCAAAACGCCGGGCCGTGGGCTATCGTGCTTGGCACCAATCTGTAGCTAACAAATGGCGCTACAGTAATCTGAAATAAAAAAACCCACATAGGGGGGTTCCAGACGAGCTAGGGGGGCGGGTAGGGGATCGAAAAAAATTTTTTTCGTCAAAATCGAAAACCGACCCAAAATTCTTAAAGTACTCTAAAAGTTACGTAAAATCCCCAAATTCTAGGTCCAAACTATTTTTAGCAGGAAAGAAATTCAAGTTCGAGATTTTTGTCCCATGGTTAAGCGAGCCGATTTTCAGACGGCTGTATCTCGGGACTGGAGCGTCAAATCGGGAAATCCTTTGCGGTGGTTACATAACCTATCGATAAGTATTAGTGTACCAACTTACAGCTCTCTAGGCCAAAGTTTCAATTTTGGGTCTGAATAGGGCAAAGGGCCAAAACTCGATCAGTTCAGAGACTGACTCTTAAAATTTCAGCGAAATTGATTGACCAACACCAAAGTTACAGCAAGTTGAAAACGGTGATAGATAGATGATACGTGGCACACCCTGTGCATCGGTGAATGTGATTATTCTCTTCTACAGTAACAGCTTCGTTTTAGGTGGACACTCTTAGAGCAGCTTGGTGTCCAGTAATGCGAAGGTTTTTGCTCGACGATGAAGGTTTAGAGATAAAGGTACGTTTATTTCCTTTCAAGAACACCTTACAACAGGGGCTTGACTCCACCTGCAAAGACTCCAGCAGGACGGGACCCCTCTGAGTCGATTTTTCATCTTTCCCTACGATTATTCTGGGACACGCAACTTGTTTTAACTTCAGGCACTGAAATACCTGTAAAACAGCGTATTTTCAACCGTGTTTTAGCCCCGATTAGCGCGCTTTTTTGCGATTTTGCCCTCCTTTCAAAATTTCGGCTCAGAGCCCGTTCGGCGTTGCAACCTGTTACATGAGGGAAAGAAAAGCTGTCATTCTGGCACGCAGTGTAGTTCAGGTGACCAAGCGAGGTCTGTTCCCTGACGGCGGCGGGGAAGTGGTGTTCGGCTGTCCGTTGTGTCGTCAGTCCTTGCGACCGGTGCAACTGGCCAGTGCGGGCAAGATCCGCCGAATCAGAGGGGTTGCGTTCGCCTGTCGCGTCTCGCCGCTTCTCACCACGCGAATGATCGAATCGGCCAAACGGATTCTGACCGAATTTCTGTCGGACGTCTATTTCTCGGCCGACCACAGGAAAGGCGAGAACGCCGGTAGATCGCCGGGATTTGGAATGGTTATCACGGCTGAGACCACCGAGGGAGGGGTGTTGGTGGCTGAGGCCATGTCTAACCCTAAAGGAGATGGGCTGGAACCGCTGACCGCTGAGGATGTGGGTTCCGAAGCGGCCAGGAGGTTACTGCAGCAGGTGTATAATGTAAGTTCTTGATTAGAATTGCCCTGTCACTGTGTGGTTAGAGTTTGAATCAATGCAGCCGCCAAAAAAACCGCTCTTCATAGTTCAATTATTGTTCGCCTGAATTTTCAATGTTCAGATTAGGTGTACTCAGCCTAAACCTAGGCCTGAGCTTGAAACCAAGGCTTTTGAAGTGATGGTAGAATCCCGATTAGACAGTCTAGCACTTAATGCCCTTTCTGTTACTGGCGCCATATATGGTACCGGTACCTAGGCTAGTGTAGTGGCACGATATTAGAGTGCGAACAATACCTGAAAAACCGAATACCCAATACCTCCAAAGCACCCCAATACACCCAATACCCAATATCAGCTGGCACTACCCATGTCTGAGTGCCGGTACCGTAAATGGTACCACTACCATGGTACGAAATCTGAACGGAGTGGTGCTACCGGTACAGATACCAATGCCATATGGTGCCACTAGCCTAGGTACCAGTACCGTTTATAGAGCCAGTACCATAAGCGGCGTTAAGAGGTGTCTGACTGTTAGATGTAAAACAGCTCATAGGCCTAGCTTAACGAAACGTAAGCGGGTTTCGTTTGGCTGCTATATTATTCCTCAGACGACCAGACATGGGCTAGCATTTCGGCTGAGCGGGTAGAATTTTCCATTCCTGAAGGGCGTATGAGTGCCTGAGGGGGGCTGAGGGGTGGTAAGCCAAAAAGTGCTAATTTTTGCTGAAATCAAGGTTTTTGGGCTTATTTTTCATTAAAATAAGCTATTCTGAGCTCATTTACACATAATCCAGGCATTTTTTATCATAATTTTCTATACAAAATTCTTCCAATAAATTCCTGAGGGGGAGCTGCCGGCTGAGGGGGGTAGGTCAGAGCCTGAGGGGGGGGGGCAACCCCCTCAGACCCCCGTTTGCCCATGTCTGCAGACGACAGATATTTTGACGGGAGGCACTTTATTGGAAATCGTAACTGGCGCTTTCAAATGTACAAACGACACCGTACACAAACAAACGTAAGTAAGGGTGCTTAGCATGTGTGTATGTTTGAGGGCGGTTGTGTTGACTGGACGGCTCAAGCTCTCAGCACGCTTTACATGTCTCTCGGGCAGAAGGACGTCTCCAGTTTGGTCTCTGGACCACTCTCCACTTACAGGTCGGTTTGTTTCTTCTGTTGCTTCTTCGCTATACCCGTTCGAAATTATCCGGTCGAAAACTTCTGAATGACAAGTTTTTGTCAATTGCACACATACATGGGTCGGAAAAATCCCGAGAGGGGTATGTATGGAGACCTCGGGGGGATCCCAAACGCGCCTATTTTGCCTTAAATAAGCGAAAATTTTCGGGGGGTATGGACAGCCGAGGGGGTGGTATTGGCCGGCGCGGGGAAGGGGTATACCCCCACACCCCCGGCCCTTGTATGATTGCACGTCCGATTATGTTTTTACCGCCCAGATTCAAGTTTCGAAGTTAGGGCCGCTTACGAAACATGAACGAAAGTGATCTGAGTGTTTTAGTGTCTACATGTTGCGCCACATCAGAGACTTTCTGGACGTTACGTTCAAAATCGAAAGCCACTCGCCCACTGCTAACCAGGAGGAAGATAAAACGTTACGCCTGGGCTCTGAGGACAAAGTCAAGTTGATTTGCGTTGGTGTCGGCTATAGCAATCTCAGTAAAATGATGCTCTGAATAAAGCTATACTCTGTTAACTTGCTCTCTGTTTGGTAATCGAAACGTTGCTCGTTATTGGTTACTGCTGCCTTTACTGTTTTGCAAATTGGTTTTTCAGTCAAGCACTAACGCCATTTATATTACCCATACATCTAACAAGGGGGTTTGGGTAGAGTTGTAAAAAAAATTTTTTTGAAAGCCAAAAAAAAGCTTTTCCTAAAAAAATTTTTCCTAGCATGAGATATAGCTTGTATGAGATGCAAGGATGCATCAGAAGCAACTTTAAATACAAAAGCTGATACTTTGGTTCAAACATAGTGTTACAGCCCGAGACTGGATATTCTACCTGCAGCATTGCTCACAGAGTGGCTGCTGCCCTTCAAAACCTATTTTTAGGCTTAGAATAGGCATGAAATTGATAGACCTGCACTGCTAATGTATATCTGAGGCTAAATTCAGCGATTTTCTCCCAAAATTTCCAGACTGTGAATAAAATAAAAATTTTTCGAAATGGGCCTTCAAAAAAAAGAGCCTAACAACACTAGGTTTGGGGTCTGCCCCCAACCGACTTAGGCCAAGCCCCACTATCAGAGGGGCCGGAAACAGTTTTTCCTATCTCCCATCCGATTTTTCTGGTAAGTTTTCGAATTTTAGACACTACAATCGCCTCTAAAAAACAACACTTTTAGCTGTAATTAAGGCCGAATTAGTGATATTGCTATTTTTGATTTTTGTGAACTTTTTAGTACCCAACCCCCTTCCTTCGAATTTGGGCTCAACCCCCACCGGCCGGCGCCAGCCGCCCAACCCCCTCCCAATTGTATGCTGGTACCTTATCCTAAAAAGTAGTGTAGTAGTATGTGCCTTTTAAGGTGGATTCATACTCGTATAGAAAAAGGTCGTCAGGCGACTTTTCTGTAGAAAAACTGTCGCTCCGTACAGAAAAAAATTTTCTTTTCAACAGACATTTTTGCGAGCTTCTACCAAATTTTCGGCCGGTTGAGCGCTCTCCTGCATTGTTGTAGTCGTTTCGCACTAAAACAATATCATTTACACATTCCTGCCATTGAAAATTCAACATAAAGAGGCCAAAACAGTTCAATTTTTTAACTACATTTTTGTAGATTTCCGTCGCCAGCGGAAAGATCCGGCGCGCGTTTCGGCGCGATTACGTTAAACGAGTTTTTCTGCAGAAAAGTCGCCAGGCGATCTTTTTCTACAAAATTATGAATGCCTTGGCTTTAAAGATGGGGCAGTTTACCCCTCCGCTCGCCGGCCAATACCACCCCCTCGGCCTGCCATACCCGCACTCCCCGACCGCCCCTCAACCGACCGCTTATTTAAGGCAAAGTAAGCGTTTTTTGCTTTTTTCCGGCAAGTCCGAGATCTCCAGACCCCTCCGTATTTTCCCAGCCCATGTATGGTACAAACAATTGATTGTTTTTGTTACTTTGTTAGTATTGCAGCCGCTCCAGAGTAGTACTTTTCTGGGTCGGGGTTAACGGCATAGCCTTTGCAGTCGGAGAGGTGGTAACGCCCCTAGTACATGTATTGTGTAAGCTAACAAAAAAGTACGTATTAGCATACATGTACTAGGGGGTTTGGGCGTTACCCCCTGTTGGAAAGACCAAAACCTCTCACCCCGAGACAGGTTAAGGGACCCCCCCTCCCCGACCCAAAAATGCAAGTACTAGTAGTGGCTCCAGTACTACCAAACTGGCTCATAAATCACTAACTTTTAGCCTAAAATTCGCTTGAAAAGCCTTTGGAAACCGAATTTGGCGTTTGCACTGCTGTATTTAAGAGGAATCGGTGTTTTTGGAAGCCATTTTTGTCATTTTTTGCTTGTTTTTAGCTCTAAAACGCTATTTGACAGATTAAAATGCGTCCTTACTGAAAAAAACGTGCTAAAAACGCATTTCCAGGCGTTTTGGAGCTTTTTGAAGTTTTAGACCGGTCTCTGGGCGAAACCCCCTGTCCGGCTCCCCCCAGGTCGGCCTGCAGCTGTTACATGTATGGGTATTGACATGGATAAAGAGCTAATTTGGAAATGGTTTATGTTAAAAAAGCGTCAACTGTTTCAGTTTCGTCCAAATGACTTCCAATCCCAAGATCGAAACAGTGTTCGTCGACAAATCGCACCCACTTCCCACTGTCCATTCCGTTCCGTGCAAGGTTTACCACACTGGCGTTGCTCAAGTGTCGGCCTATTTCGACTCTACAATAAAAAAGTCAACCGACCGAAAAGCGACGGCCACCTTTCGCGGTCGGCCGCTAGAGGGCGCTGCTATCGCCGCTCCGACCGCTCACAAGTTCTACTTGGTGAACGAAGCTCAAGCCACTGATTCTAACGATGAACAGGCGCGTACTATGCAAATTTTGGGTTCTACGGAGAAGCTAAACTATTGGAATTACGACATGCAGCCGTCTGAAAGGGATCCGATGAAAAAATCTATGAAATGGATCGAAATCGCGCAGGAGTGGCTGGACGATCAAGATTGACTGTTGTTGTTGTTGTTGTTTGTTTGTTTGCAGTAAAATTTGCTTGCTGTCTGTGTTGTGCCCAGAATAGTTCAGACTTCAGTTGTTACATCAACATTTTGCTCTATCTCAATTTATTCTATTGTTCTGTCATGAGTCAATGTAATAGATCGTTCGCCAACGGGAGGAGCAGGGGCTGAGGTATGCCGTCGGATGGTACCTCTGAGCTCATTTGGGGTGTGAGCAGTACTAACAAACGCTCAAAAATTGTTAAAAATGCGCTAGTTTGGGCTCAAATACAGATAAAAAGTGCTGTTTTTACAGCAGTGGAACTTCTGAAAAATCGCTTTATTTCGCTCAAAAATCCTTTCTAGCGGTCCACGATCGAAGGTCTGGCCTATGTTGGCTAGAGGCAGACCCTTCTTTCATGTAAAGGTTGCCAAATAAAAACAGGAATTTACCTTTAGCTTTAGTTTGAGCGGCCGGATCCTTTAGCTGTTGGCCTCATTTTAAAAAGCGCGCAATGGCAGATCGATTGTTTGGTCGCAGGCCAAAAAGAAACCACTGAGTAACTGTAAGAGTCTAAAGTGAGGGTGTTCAGCACACTGAGATTTTCTTCTGTCCTTAAAGTGTTTTCTTTTTCCATCACTTATGGCACTTTAACGTTGCATATCGTACTGGTACCATGGTGCCGGTACCATATACGGTACCGGTACCTAGGGTAGTGGTACCATATATGGTATCCCCGAGTTCGAGGCCTGTGGTGGTCCCATATATGGTACCCCTACCTTCGCGTTGGTACCAGTACCGGTACCATATTATTATACCACTCTGTTAAGATTTCGTACCATTTATGGTAGTGGTACCATAAACTGCGTTAAGTGCCTAACTGTATGAGTGCGAACTGGTAGTGGGGTTTTGTGGTTTTGTAGTTCAGTTCGCACTATTTAGAGTTGAGTGACAGTGCGACATGGTTTGTCAACAATTTCTCTTAGTTCCAGAAACTGGTCCGATGAAATGAAATGTCCAGTTTCTACTCTGAGTCTGTGTCTGCTCTGTGTAGTTCCTATTAGAGCAGAGGTAGTATCTACAACGGTAGCGGTCGGTTCGGCTCTCTTGGCTTCCTCCTTCTTCGCCGGCTACGAGTACTTCAAATGTAAATACTATGAATGTTGCGAGAAGCCCTGGGTGGCCAACAACTACACTAGTAAGTTGGCATTCTTCCATACATGGGCCGGAAAAATCCGAAGGGGGCCGGAGATCTCGGTGGTCATGGAAAAAAGTCCAAAAAACGCCTATTTTACCTTAGATAAGCTAAAATTTTCTCCCTCCGGTCCGGGGGGGCATGGAGTGGGGTTATGATTCTTTCTGCAGTCACGCACGTCTGTATGATTATGCGACTTTTGGACGAAAATCATACATGTAACAGCTCCGGGCCGACCTGGGGGAGGGGGTAGGGGGTTTCCTCAGGTGGGTGGTCGAGGGGGGTTTCGCCCAGGTGGGGGTCCCAAATTTCGAAAATCTCCAAAACGCCTAGAAATGCGTTTTTAGCACGTTTTTTTCAGTAAGGACGCTAAAAATCGCTATTTTAAGCTGCCAAATAGCGTTTTAAGACTAAAAGCAAGCAAAAAATGACAATAAAAGCTTCCAAAAACACCGATTTTTCTTAAATGTCAGCAGTGGAAACGCCAAATTCGGTTTCCAAACCCTTTTCAAGCGAATTTTAGGCTAAAAATTAGTGATTTCTGACCCAGTTTGGTAGTACTGGAGCCACTACTAGTACTTGTATTTTTTGGTCGGGGGGGTCCCTTAACGAGGGGGGGGGGTGGCGTTTCCTGCAGGGGGTAACCCCCAAACCCCCCTAGTACATGTATGAAAAATTGCTATTTTTCAGCAATTTTAGTACTCACTCAGCTCCCGAAATTTTTCTGTTCGAAATTGTTCCAAAAGCCCTTCTTTATTGAACAGCTACAGTATGGGAGACTGTTTAGACCTTCGACAGGCTCTCAATCAACGGCTGTACGGTCAGCATTTGGTGATCGATACAGTGGTGCGGGCAATCAAGGCTCATGTACAGAACGAAAACCCCAAGAAAGCTTTAGTAATGTCATTCCATGGCTGGACCGGTGGCGGCAAGAACTATGTATGTACCCATTCTCACTCTTTTTATGCACTTCATTTTAAACACAAACTTGAGGCCTACTGGTGTTTTTCTTTAAGACTAAAAATCGTTCAAACTCACAATTTCGGACTAAAAAACGACAATCTGGCTAGGCTGGTTTTGCGTGTAATTTTAGCGTCTGAAGTTGCAGAAAAATCGAATTGGATTCTTGCAGGCCCCCTTTTACATGAATTATATAATTTACTAGTGTTTTTCGCTTTGCTGTTGTACCGAAATTATAGAGTTGAATAGCGGTTGGTCTTGTTGGTAGGTGGTGCTTTATGTAAATTTTAGGTGAGCAACATAATTGCCGAGAACTTGTACCAGAAAGGCACGAAAAGCGGCTATGTCCACACTTTCGTCAGTACGTTGCACTTTCCGCACAGCAGTCAAGTTGAACTCTACAAGGTACTCTACGTGTCTTTGAATGCAGTACGGAGATTAATTTAAGCCTTTGTTTCTTATCACTTAGGCAACAAATCGCCAGAATCACATCTTAACTGGCAGTCACTACCCTCAGACATGGGCTAGCATTTCTGGCGAGGAAGGTAGAATTTTCAAATCCTCAGGGGGCTGGGTATCGATGGCTGATGGGCCAAAAAGCCCCATTTTATTATTAAAATCAAGGTTTTGGCTTTTTTCTGTCAAAATTGTCTGCTTGTTTTGTTTAGAGCTCATTTAGCATATTTATCATAATTTTCTAGTCAAAATTCTTCCAAAAATTCCTGGATGGTAGCGGCGGTTTGACGAGTAGGTCAGGGCATACATGTAACAGGTCATCCGCCGAAGGGGTGAGAGGGGTTGGGGGTCTGGCGCCGGCCGAGGCGGGGGGGTCTGAGCCAAAATTTTGGGACGGGGTAGGGCACTAAAAAACGCTCAAAAATCGAAAAAAATCGCAATTTTTTGGCTAAGAATCGCCAAAAATCGCTAATTTAAGGCTGAAATACAGCTAAAAAGTGCTGTTTTGCAATCAATTTTGGCAATTTTTGTGTCTGAAATTGTAAAAAAATCGTAAAAATTTGCTCAAAAATTTACTTGCCAGAAAAATCGGAGGGGAGGGGGTCGACAAAATCATCTCCGGGGGCAGACATGGGCTAACATTTCGGCTGAGGGCATACATGGGCCGGGGGGGTAAGGGGGGTATACCCCTCCCCCTCGGTCGCCATACCCCCCCTCGGCCGGTTAAACCCCCCTCCCCCACCCACCTCCCTCCCGGAGGGCGCCTATAACCACAAACGACCAACGCGTCACATTGGCCGGGTCTAGTCATACATGGGCCGGGGGGTAAGGGGGGTATACCCCTCCCCCTCGGTCGGCCATACCCCCCTCGGCCGACCATACCCCCCTCCCCCCTCCCGGAGGGAGGAAAATTTCGCTTATTTAAGGCAAAATAGGCGTTTTTTTACCTTTTTTGGGGGACCCCCCCCCCCGAGGTCTCAACTCCCCTCTACCCCCTCCGGATTTTTCCGGCCCATGTATGGCTGAGGGGGGGAGAATTTCCAATTCCTGAGGGGGGCTGAAAGGGTGGTAAGCCAAAAAGTCCGAAATCAAGGTTTTTTGGCTTATTTTTCATTAAAATAAGCTATTCTGAGCTCATTTACACCTAATCCAGGCATATTTTTATCATAATTTTCTATACAAAATTCTTCCAAAAAATTCCTGAGGGGGTAGCGGCGGGCTGAGGGGGGTAGGTCAGAGCCAACCCCCCATCAGCCCCATACATGTAATAACTCCGGGCCGACCTGGGGGGTAGGGGAGGTTTCCTCAGGTGGGGGGTCGAGGGGGGTTTCGTCCAGGTGGGGGGGGTCCCAAATTTCGAAAAGGGATGCGATGTGATTCCAAAACGCCCAGAAATGCGTTTCTAGCACGTTTTTTTCAGTAAGGACGCTAAAAATCGCTATTTTAAGCTGCCAAATAGCGTTTTAAAGCTAAAAACAAGCAAAAAATGACAAAAAGAGCTTCCAAAAACAGCGATTTTTCTTAAATATCAGCAGTGGAAACGCCAAATTCGGTTTCCAAAGGCTTTTCAAGTGAATTTTAGGCTAAAAATTAGTGATTTTTGACCCAGTTTGTTAATACTGGAGCCACTACTAGTACTTGTATTTTTTGGTCGGGGGGGGGGGGGGTCCCTTAACCTGTCTAGGGGGGTGAGGGGGGTTGGCCTTTCCAGCAGGGGGGTAGCCCCCCAAACCCCCCTAGTACATGTATGGCCTGAGGGGGGCCAACCCCCATCAGCCCCCTTTGCCCATGTCTGTCCGGAGGGTCCCATCCGGGGGGAGTCTGGCCTAAGTCGCGTGGGGCAGAGCCCCAGGCCCCTTGCTAGATCACATGTATAGGTCAGGGCAATCGCCGTCAGCCCCATCTTTGTCCATGTCTGCCTACCTACTTATCCAGAGCTTATTGAATGAAAGTGAGCAAAGTAGCGGAGAACATAAACGAAATGGAGCCTTTTCTCTGAGCTCCTGAGTTCCTGCCGAAGCTCTACGTCAGTGTGTGTACTATGGATTTTCTCAGGCCCAACTCCATCAGTGGATCCAGGGCAATGTGACGCGCTGTCCTAGGAGTTTGTTCATTTTCGATGAACTGGACAAAATCGATCCTGCTGTGATTGACTCGGTCAAGCCGTTCATCGATTCCTACGAGCAGTTGAGAGGCGTCGACTATCGCAAGAGCATTTTCCTCCTGCTCAGGTCTGCGGTGCTCTGTTTAGTCGTTCGCCTGAAAGTACTAATTTCAGCAACACCGCCGGTAACGACATAACTGCCAAGACTCTAGAATCGTGGCGTGGTGGTCTGCCTCGAGAGAGCATAAAATTGAAGGATATGGAAAGTGTCATAAATAGAGCTGCTTTCAATGAAGAAGGTACGGTGATGTAAATTATGGAATTTGAATTTCAATTCAATCACAATTAAATTATGTGCTCAGTTTTTAATTTCAATTAAATTAAATTAAATTAATTGAAATAGTTTTACAATATTTTCAATTACAACAATTATATTTTCAATTAAATTATGGAACCTCGGAAAATTTCAACTATGCAGCTTTTTCAATTTTGAAAATTGTTGTATTTTTGCAGTTAAACGACAGTGACCCAGGACTTAGAAAAATGTCCATGTAAAAGCTTAGAGACACCTGGTTAGCCTGCTGCCCAATCAGGCCAGAAAATTTTAATAACTCACATTTTTAAAAACGCTTAAAATGGCATTCTAGGGGAAATTTTCAGTTTATTCATTATTGTACATCAGTACACAATCTAACAGGTCATCCGCCGAAGGGGAGGGTGGTTGGAGGGTCTGGCGCCGGCCGGGGGGCCGTCAGTGAAACCCGTCCACGCGTGTGCACCTAGGCCGGCGGCGGCAGAAGAGCGAAAAAAGAATGCCCGCCAGATAGTTTACGCCGCAAGCGCGTGCACAAAAAACAAAAAGAAGAAAATAACGAGCCACGCAAAGGTCGGATGGGATGGTCATAAGAGCTATTAATAATTGGAACCTAACCTACATACAGTATTAGAGCAATTACTCACTCTAAAGTTGCAAAGAATTGAGACGAGAACGAAATGGGATGTTTACCTACCTGTCCAGTGTTGTTCCCAGTAAATTTACTGAGTAAAAGTTACTCGGTACTTAGTTATTCTTAATTAAAGTAAGTACTTTTACTTACCGTTGAAAATTTTTCTTAATTTTACTTACTGAATACCGAGTTTCAATTATGAATTGCTCAATTAGAAAAAAATTCGGTAAACTCAGTGTCAGTACTCTGTAATTTTACTGAGTAAAAGCTTCTGCAATAGGTAGCTCGTCGCATCTGTGCTGTCGCTGTGCAGAAAATATCTATGGTTTTCTTTCATTTATCGATCCGTTAACGACGAAAACACAACACTGTACCTATTTGCACGCAATGAACGACGGTAGACTACAGCTCTACTGTACCAGCAGGCGCGTCGGCGATTGGCCCAGGCAAAGTTTATACTAAGCTACCACCACCAAATCAGCGAACGCGCGTTTCAAACTTCGCCTGGGCCTTCTGCGTTAGAGGACATGGAATGAACTACTATAGCTAACAAGTTTGCCGCAGATAGGATATGAGGTACTACATTATGTCGAATAAAAAGTGTTTTTTTGCACGTTTTAAAGCAAAAATAGGGTTTTAAACGGTAGTTTTGCACTTCAAACGGGATTTTTACCCGATTTTTAGTCCTCAAAACCCTGTTTTGAGCCCAAAAAAGGTCGCTGAAACCCACTTTTGGACAACAAAAAAGGTCGCTGAAACCCCCTTTGGGCATAGCCCTGAAACCCTATTTTGAATCAGAAAAATCCTCCCCCCCAGCCGAAAACCCAGCTACAAGTATGCTGGGAATCGAATCTTTGGATTGCTGGTCCAGTGCTCTAGCCACTAACCTATACGTTGATTTCAGCCAGACCAACACCTTAAACTCAGTATTTGAGAAAGCTAGCCAGCCATGGGGAGCGGGCAAAGTACAGAGTTGCCCATAAAACTGTTCTTTTTCGATGCGTTTGAGTCTCAAATGGCGCTTAAAACGCGACTTTTTACCGTTTTGAGCGTTTGCTTATGTACTGTATATTCCCGAATTTGTCTCCTTCCCTAGGCCCGGGGGTGAACCCCCAACTCTTCTCCCCTCATAAGGTGCATGAGTTATTATGTACATGTGTGAACAAACCGGCGCATGAAATAATTAATTTTAGCACAAAATCTCTTTTGGTAATCGAATTTAGCTGTTATTCAAAATAAAAAGATTTGTAACAAAACGCTCAGGAGGCGAACACAAATTTGTCAACAATGCAGACGAACTAGAAGTTATTGTTGACCTAATTGTTGAGACTGTACTACAGTAAGAATTCAGGAGGATTGCGGTTCAGCAGATTGATCTCGAGTCATCTGATCGACCACTTTGTGCCCTTTCTACCCTTACAACGCCAGCACATAAAACTGTGCATTCGCGATCATTTGCGCTGGAAAAATGTGGAGCCGACGGAAGATCGCATATCTAAAGTGGCCGAAATGCTGCAGTTTTACCCGACCGACTTGCAACTTTATTCGGCGTCGGGTTGCAAGAAGATTCCGGCCAAAGTTGACCTTGTATTGGAGGAAGAGGCTGACAGGAGAGAACAGACTATGCACTCCGACCTGTGATATGATTTGGTTTCTTCGCTATTACTTTTTCCAAGAATGCATAAAAGAGTAGCAGTAGCAAGAACGAGCCACTCAACGGCCGGCCCACCGTAATTACCGGAGGGTCGAGAATTTCCCCACCCGTCCGGTAATTGCGCATGCGCTTTATTATCAGCGCAACCTGATTTCTGAGCGGCATATTCAATCTGTCTTTGGGGTGGCATGTGTACATAGCCAAGCTCGTGTGCTGCGTTCAAAATGGATAGTTTCACAAATGCAAAAAGCCTGATACATTTTACAGATATCTTGTAATCTTGCCTTACAATTGGAGACTCCTTTGAGTTGTTGTGATGATTGACAAAACAAAATTTTTAGTGTTTTTCTACAACGGCAATTCATTCCATATTTCGTCTGAGACCTTCAATCATCACAATAAACTAAAAGGAGTCTCCAATTGCAAGCAAGATTGCAAGATATCTGTGAAATGTATCAGTCGTTTTGCATTTGTGAAACTTTCCATTTTGAACGCAGAGCACGAGCTTGGCCATGTACACATGCCACACCCAAAGACAGATTGAATATGCCGCTCAAAAATCAGGTTGCGCTGAAATAAAGCGCATGCGTAATTACCACCGGAGGGGTCGCGAATTTCCGGACTCCTCCGGTAATTATGGTGCAGCTCATCGACACTCGGCCGGTCGCTGAGTGGCACATTCTTGCTACTCTTATGCATTTTTGCTTGTTCGAAAGTGCCAGCCAATAATTGGTACTTGGTGGTTTTTTGGTCACCTAAACCCAGCACTGATTGGGGACGCTAAAAATCTTCAAATTGAATGAAAGGTGAAAAAGTAAGGCATGTGCAATGGCGTAGCTGGGAATCGAACCCAGCACCTTTGGATTGCCGGTCCAGTTTCAAAGTTTCATTCGTGGTTAGAACCTTGGCTTGGCAAGTCCTTTTGTCCCGATCAACTAAAGCTTTTTAGCGATCATTTGTTATAGTTTTGCTGTTTCATAAAGTATGTAGCAAACGAATAATCAGGTTTTTTCGTCGTATCTAAACTAGTTTTTTTAATTAGTTTTAAAAATTTTGCTGTCTAATCGTATGTAGCAGTTCAGTTCACTGATGAAATACGACTTTTGCCCCAATTATTGGATATCGGGTTATTCTGGCATTCTTCCAGTCTCTACTCTCTTGCAAATTCTTGTTCCTTGTTGACATATTTTGTTGAAGACTAGTGTTTTGTGGCTTTGCAAAAGAAATTATGCTTTACTTGACTACATACAGTACGTAGTTAGTACACGTTTTATACAAATCTTCAAACCGTCCAATACTGAAACGTTAATGTTAATGCGATTTGCCTAGTCTTGGCGATCAGCAATTAACTGTGCATGCGTTAAAAGAAAAAAGTGCTTTTCCCCACTTTCACTGCCTATGCAGTGTCTATTTCAGGGTTCGTGCGGGATCTGGCTGGAAAGTCAGGGAATTTTAAAAAAAGTCAGGGAATCGGAGAAAAGTCAGGGAATTTGGTGTCTGGTCAGGGAAAAATTTGATAGCATCAGAAACATCTCGCCGCCAAATGGTCCTCCTGTCAGAACTTTTCACAACACAATTTTGAAAATCGGTCTTCTGTTTTTGTATACTGCAGCTTAAACCAGAAATTTAACCTCTGAATACCGTTTAAATGCGTTTTGCAAAGCCAATTTTTTTAAATTTTCTTTGGTTGCAGTTTCCTCAGCCTTTATGGTCAGGGAAAGAGAATTTTGATTTTGGTCAGGGAAATGTCAGGGAATTTTCTGTACAAAAGCCGCACGAACCATGTATTTGCTTGACGGTAGATTTCCAAGGAGCTGTCCAGCGCCAACAAAAAACGCTGCAAATAAAAAAAGCTTAGGGGGCGTGCAAAAATTACGTAATGGCATGAGGGGGGAGGGGGGGGTTCGCCAAAAGATTACTATTCATTACGGTGGGGGGAGGGGGGGGGTTGGCGACTTCATTACGTAATTTTTTAAAGTGCAGAAATCACTAAAGTGGCCATAATTTTAGTTGTTTTGATGTGTAGTACATGTACTTGTAGTCTCGATTTGAAGCCATTGGGCTTAAATTTTCTCGATTTCACTTAGATGAACGTTTAGATTAGAGAAGGTAGCTACCGTTTACGTCAGGGCTTTCCAATTTTTCAAATGCTAAATGGCAAGAGTGACCTTTGACATCTTATTAAGAGTATATAAGGGTATAACACTTATCGACTCGATCTTTTACAAGGTTCGTGCGGCTTTTTCCGAGCAAAATTCGCTGAACAAAGTCAAATTTCCCCGACCAATCAGAGTGACAACATTCTAACAAGGCTCAGAATTTTTAAAAATTTGCTCTGAAAAACGCATTTAACCGGCATTCTGTTAAGTTGTAGTAGTTGTGGAAAGTCAGAAGTCCCATTTTCAAAAGGGTGGTGTGTAAAGCTCTGACAGGGCCCTTTGGGCGAGAGAGGATTCTACTGCTATCAATTTTTTCCCTGACTGGACACCAAATTCCCTGACCTTTCGGGTCCCGCACGAACTCTGGTTTATGACTATCGATTATCAGTCAAGCAATATTGAAGCAGCCCTAAAACCCCAGTATAAAACACTTCCAATACAATCCGTCACCGCGTCAGTAACAAAACGCCATCCAATGATGGCTTCTATGTCAAACTAAGACTATACGTACATGTACGTAGTTGTAGCTCATCAATAAAGAAAACTAAGATAACTATCAATTGTTACTGTATACAGATGCTATTTCAATAAGAACGTCATTTTACATAGAATCGAACGGAAAATTTTCGGCTCTAACTCTTCAAAAAATTTAAATTTCGGGGGGGGGGGGGTAGCCAAATTATTACGTAATTAGGGGAGGGGGGTCAGGAAATTATTACGGGCGATTATCAGGGGGGGAGGGGGGTCCGAAAATGGGCAAAAATACCATTACGTAATTTTTGCACGCCCCCTTAGTCGTATTCACTGCTCGCAATGATCAACTAAGCTGAATGTTGTGTCTACTTCCTTCCACTATTTAGAAGCAAGATTGGTTTATTACTACCTACGATAATTGCAGCTGTAATACGAAGAACTTGTTCGTTCTATTCCGTGATTTCACTTCAGTTTTTGTATTGCTTTTCCTCAGGCAAGATGGATGCGATTCGCGAACATTCTGTTTCTCTCTTTCCTGGAATACCGGATCTTATTCCTTTTTACGTAAATATCTTCCATTAAAATATAAATATCTGAATAGAACATCATCATCACGACTCGTAGCTGTTTGAAGTCTGTTCAATATCGTCATATTGGTCTGATTCTTCACAATATCTCGTGTCTCGTAGTAGCTTGATTTCACGTACGACAGAAGCGTAATTGAACGGTGATTTTTCATAGCACAGTGCGCAGCTGAAAATCAAGCTCGTGTTTAGTAAAGATGTGCTGGGGCCGGGTATGCGCTTTCAGGATTTTGGGCGGTGGGGCATGTAAAGAACCCGGGAAAGGATGGAAAGCCTAATCATTCTGGTTTTAATAACAGCCGTCGGGTGGATAGCCGATGGGTAATAAAATGTTACTGCTTTTGCGAGAATACCAAATACAAGTACAGTACACTGATTGGCGCAACAGGGCCTTTGCCGTCTAGCGTCAACCGCGGTACTACTGTACTCCATAAATTCGCGTCGAAACATCGAACTTGGTTTGATCGGCAGGAGGGCGTTCGATTGATTCACGAAGTATATAAGTAGAAGTTTCACGGTATTGTGTCAACGCACATTCGAGCCTTTAGGCAAAAATCTTGTAGCGAGCCACACTCTAATTCGATTTGCTCTTCAGCTGCGTAACATGATTTCGGCATCTGCTCTCTGTTATCTCCGCTGCTCATATCGTGGTCGTACAGTTTATCTTGCTCACCGGAGATCCACCTTCTTGAATTTGTGTCTCTTTTTCTGCGATGGTGCTGCAAATTGAGTCTGTCTGTAGACTTGCCTACATAATGTAGCAAAAATTAGGCAGTTGTGTAGTTGTAAATACTGCATGACAAACTGAAGGCCTATCTATATTTCTACCACCTCGGTGGCACTGGCACTTTATAACCGCTACCAATTTCGCCTTGGACAGACTGGCAATGTGCCAACCGGTTAATAACATCCGCTGATCTTTGTCAGTCCGAAGTATAAATCAGCCTTTATACAGTCAGACACTTAACGTCCTTTAGGGTACCGACACGACACCATATATGGTGCCGCTGCCGGTTACATATTTGGTATGGGTACCTAGGCTAGTGGTACCATATATGGTACCCCACGTTCGGGGCCTGTGGCGGTAACATATGGTACCCCCACATTCGGCAACAGCGGTGGTACTGTACCATGGACCACCATGGTTAGAAGACCATGGTCTTTAAATAGGTTTTTGTTTCCAGTTATAAGACCATTGTCTTCTAATAGGTGGCCAGAAGACTTGCTACACAGACACCCATTTTCCAGTTAAAAGACCATGGTCTTAGTTTAATTGACCGATTTTAGCACACAATTAACTGTTTTTAAAGTGAACAGACAGGTGCTGTTCATCGTGAGAAAACAAAGGCGGAAGTACATAATTAGATAAAACATGATTCTGATTTTCGTTTTGAACGCAATACAGTACCTGCTATGCTTCAACACAACCTTTCTTTTTGTAATTTCAAATTAAGTTTTACAAGTCAAGCGTAAACTGGTCAGGCAGGCATGTCTGGAACAGCCATCTATGTGAAAACCAAATTCAACTACGTACTGGCCAAAAATCCTTTTTGCAGTGAAATAACATTTTCCAGTTATAAGACCATGGTCTTCAAAAGGGCGCCAAAAAGTGACCCTAAATTTGGGCATTTTCCAGTTATAAGACCAGGTCTTATAAGTGGAAAAATCCGGTACCCCTACCTTCGCTTTGGTACTGGTATCGGTACCATATATGGTTCCACTCTGTTCAGATTTCGTACCATACTGCATATCCACAGTCCCCGAACTTGGGGTACCATATATGGTGCCACTAGCCTAGCTACCGGTACCATATATGGTGTCGATGCCATAAACGGCGTTAAGTGCCAGACTGTTATACATTGTATACAGTACTTGTGGAGCGGACTGTCTCTGAGCAGAAATATGTCCGGGACAGGCGTAGTCCTCTCCAATATTCTCAACGCAATTGGCAAGTGCCTTGGCCCTGATGGTCTCCATACGAATCTCATCGCGGTCGTAGGTACGGTAAGCCTTGGAGCAGTGGTCGTCTTTCCACTTTCCTTCAGTTTTCTCTTTCTTTAGAAAGCCCGGAAAATCTTTCTCGCATTCTGCACTTAGTTCTATGGCCCTGTCCAAACACTGCACGTAAGCTTGACACGAATCGGAAGCTTCCTGAAATACTGTATATTTGTAACGCTATCACACACTGCAGCAGAAAAGCCTGAAAACTTAGCCTAACAAAAAGCCATTTCAAATAGCCTTATTTCATGTACGTGTATGTACATGAACGTCTTAGAATACTGTAGGAAGTAAAAGTGTTGCTTTACTGAAGTAAACTAGACTGCATTGTTGTGTTTTAAAAATAGTTGTGTGATAGGTGAAACAGGTTTCAGAACTAAACCTTTCATTTCATTACGCACATTACAAATGGTTTTATGCGGTGTTGTTTAAAGTATTTTTTGTAAAAGTGCCATGAACAGAACAGTGCTGTCATAGTATTTTACTATATTCAGACTTACAGTTTCGGCTGAATCTTTGCTGAAGGGACACTCGTTTTGTAGTTTCATGTATTCGTCATCCATAAAATCCTCGGCGTCTCGTATGGCAGAGCCGGCTAGGCAGTCGGAACAGCTAGAGAATTTGAAAGGTAAATACTGTAAATATGTAGTCACCTTTGAAGACCAGTCAACTTTAGTGAAAACTCACAATTGAACGTTGTTGCAGCGACTATTCTGGTCCAACGATGAGCATTGTTCTTGTTTGAGCACGGCATCAGAACACGCAAATCCATCCCAATCTTTAGTGACTGCAACTTTGTCGCCAAGCTTAAATAGATTTATTTTCTGCATTCGAACTAAAGTTTCGTACCCACGCCACGATTTTGCAAAGGGAGTGTAAAATTTTCGACTTGCCTGGTTGGCCGTATGCGAGAAATTTTCGTAAAATTAGCCTTCAAAAAAGCAGTTAAAACGCGTTCTGGGCATACAATAGACAGGTACAGGTGATAATAATTTATTCATTTCTCACAATTTTTGACTAATTTTCCTAACAACCTTCACTACAAAGGGGGTGTATCCTCCCTACACCCGCGGGCATACATGTAACAGGGGGGTCTGGGGGGTCTGCCCCCACCCGACTTAGGCCAGACCCCCCCGATGGGGACCCCCCCCCCCCGAGACGATTTCACCGACCCCCCCCCTCCGATTTTTCTGGCAAGTAAATTTTCGAGCAATTTTTTGCAATTTTTTACAATTTCACACACAAAAATTGCCAAAATCGCCTGCAAAACAGCACTTTTTAGCTGTATTTCAGCCCAAATTAGCGTTTTTTGGCAATTTGTAGCCAAAATATTGCGATTTTTTCGATTTTTGACATTTTGTCCCCCCCCTCCCCCAAAATTTTGGCTCAGACCTCCAATTCTTCATCGGCGGATGACCTGTTACATGTATGCCCGCGGGTACTGGTTTGGCATACACTGCATAGTTGAGAACCTCAATTCTTCAATACGGTAAAGTTGTGGAGTGGGGTCTGTTTCTGAATTTTCAAAGATATTTTTCAGTTTTAAATATAATTCGATTGCTTTTTTCGTCTGCTTTAGAATGACACAGTTTGATACTATAGAAATAAAAGAATTAAGAAAAGCTTTCAAGAAACCGTTCAAAAACGGACTCACCCTGATGGGTCCGACTTCAGGACACGACTGAATTGCATCTGAAGAATTGCGTAAACAAGAGATCATAGTAGACGTCTGTACAATTTCCAGTTGCACCGCTTTCACATTATATTCGACCCTGCGATTT
Organism: Sabatieria punctata; assembly: GCA_030248155.1. Lineage (NCBI taxonomy): Eukaryota > Metazoa > Nematoda > Chromadorea > Araeolaimida > Comesomatidae > Sabatieria > Sabatieria punctata. Next base: position 36,662 of record JASANB010002836.1, on the reverse strand, counting down.
TGACATTCCTTATCTACAGTTCGCTTGAATCGATCAATTTGATAAGAAAGACATCGTTGTGACAGTTCTTTGGCTTCTTCAAGACACTCGGCCGTTGTCTGGCAGTCCAGCTGCTGAAAAGAAAACTTATTACCTTGTCACCTTGGATGGTGCCAGTACCATAAACGGCGTTAAGTGCCTGACTGTATATATGTAGCTTCTGCAATACCAAATAAGCTGACATAGTCTAATTAATGGATTTCAACCTTAAGACGTACAAACATACAAGTTACGGCAGCTGGTTGTCAAAGGACGCTACCCGAGTCGAACACCTCCTACTTGTTAAATCGAAACCTGATAACCTAAATAACTTCCCTGGACAGGGGAAGTGAGGTCCCAATACTGAATTAGCGCTCCATTGCTTGAAGCACAAGGTACAGCACAAGCAATGCATGTTTCATTGCTGCGCGTTTTATAAAAAAATTGCCCACGGATGCCAACCGAATACAAAATACGTTTCAATTTGAATATTTGTTTTCGATGGGCAAAGGAATAGTCGAACCTGCGAAGCCTGGATAGTTTCTAGAGCGGAGAGGCAGATAAACAGAAAAACAGAGCCAATCTTGACATGGCACATTACATAGGTGAGGGAGCGTAATGCAAAAGAGAGCGAAATAATAGAGGTAGGAAAAAGTGTGTCGCCCAAGTTTGGGGCGCTTTCCAATTCCGTAATCAAATCTGCCGCAAAACCGGTTTTAACCTCTGCGGTTAAGTCCAGATTGCGTGCTGAAGGGGCCGAGGGCGCTGAAAAAACCTGATTTTGCAATGCCAAAATTGGAACACTCACTCAACGTTCCTTCCTTTTAACTCATTTTGTCTAGCCTTTTCTACTGTCAATCTATGAGACTACCCACCGTGCAAAGATGGTATTACACTTAGGCGTTTTCAATCTGAATAAAAGTTAACGGCAAAACTAAATTACTTTTGCCAGAGTTAATAATTAATAAAACTTCATTCACGATTTTTTGAATTTATTAAGAACAAGAACTTAAGCGCCAAATTGATGCTGACCTGTATGTAATGTGATTTTTTGAAAACACCAAGTAATGCTAATACAGAATATTTTGCCAGTACCTACCCATCGATACGCACCGTTACATCGAATCCCGAAATCATACATGTCCGGGCCCAGGCTCAAGAAAATTTCATTGCATGTTGTACGTATAAAAAGAGTACAAAATAACGGATTGTGCAGAAAGGTAGTAATTTTGTGATAAAAGTTGAGAGCTTGGAATTGATTTCAGAACATAGTGTCTCTTATTCTAATAAGTGTCGAAAATTCATAATTGGCTGTTTAACAAAGTGTCTTGTTAGTGTGGGTTTCAAGCGTTCGCATTTAGCGCTCGTTAATCTCTTGAATGTGCAGGTCGAAGCGCAACCTACGGTACCATAATGGGAACCCGCCGCCTCTTGTTTGTAAAATTTCGTTCGCCGCCGTGCGTGTCGTCATCATCTCAGGCGGAAGGTGTAAAAAAGCTTGACTTCCGTTCTCCGTACTTCCATAATTCTTTAAAAAACAAGTGTGTTAGTAAAGTAAAGTAAAGGTACAATACGATAGGAAGTAGAGTGGGTAATTATTTGCGGAGCCGTTACCTAGGTAAGCAACTGGATTACGTTGAACACGCTTATGGTGGGTGAATAGCCGGTCAATCGGCCCTGCCTACCTCTTTCTGTCTGGCCAAGTGATTGGTTGTACTGTTCTGACAACCTTATGTTCTTGTTGATAAAGTTAAATAGGCCTGCCGTCGGCAAACCCTAATCTGCACGAGTAGTGCGAGCGTGCGAGCTAGGCGATGCCGTAACCCAAACGGCGCCGTAATAGTGAAATTGCGCCAAATTCAAACCGTTCAACTACTGGCACCCTGCTTAATCTTCAGGCCTACCGTTCATCATTGCTTCCCACCCAGATCCTGCACCACTTCTGCCAGCTGCCACTGACGGTTCGCGCATCACTGAACTTCAGCGAAATACTGTCTATAGAATCGGCCGTTTCAGTCGTTGAAACCAGTTAGTGACAATTTTCCTTCAGATTGCAACGATTTCAACTCTTTCAGCTGCGGTACTTCTCCGAGCATCCACCCACATGTTCTGATCAACTCTGATTCGCTAAACCATCTAGAGAATCAGCCGATTCGGTTGTGGAAATCAGTTAAACTCACGATTTTCTTTCAAATTGTCTATGTTTCTTCGATACACTCTGCCCTGATTTTTCAGTGTGCTATATTAGGTCCCTAACTAAAATATGTACCACTCACAAAACGATACAATGTGACGTGGGGACCGAAGTCTTATGCTGAGGCCTTTGCGGCCTATTTTGCAACTCTGCATGCATGCCGCGCATGCGGTATCGCAATTCTTTCACTCCAACCTGATATATTGTTGGTTTCCTCTGCGGTCTCGGTAGTAGCTGTTGCTTTCTGTGGCAGCCGATCAACAACAACTTTTACCTCCAACCAACAATTAATTAAATACAGGAGAATAATCGACACGGCCGCTCGCCAGGTAGCCGGACGGAGAGAGTGAAGAATGTTCTGGAGAACAAAGGGCGAGCGGGCTACTAATCACATAGCGCTACTACTACAGTGTTTGGCGCGTACACGGTTACGGTAGGCGTTCCCGGTAATACATACAACAAGTGGTGTGTATTTGCTAGCTGGCGCAACTACACACCCAACGCCAAACATATCACAACCTTCAAGCATGCTTGGGTCTCCAACCTCCAACGTATTAAAGTAGTACCGCAGCTACAATAGTTGAAATCGTTGCAAACTGTGGGAAAATCGTCAGGTTAACTGATTTCCACAATTGAATCGGCCAATTCCCGCGATAGTATTTCGGAATGGCGATTTGGAGCTGGCCAAAAGAGATCTGAGTGAAAGCATAAAAGCACAGTGAGGAAGTATTACAGCTGCAAGAGTTGAAATTGTTGCAACCTGAAGGAAAATCGTCCCTTTAACTGTTCAACACCTGAATCGGTGGATTTCCTCAGATAGTATTTCGCTGAAGTTCAGTGATGCGCGAACCGTGAGTGGCGGCTGGTAGAAGTGGTGCACGATCTTGGAGGCAATGATGAACGGTAGGCCTGAAGTCTTGAAACAGGGTGGCAGTACTTGAGCCGTTTCAATTCGGCTTAAGTTCTGAGCGTTGCGGCGCCGTTTATGTTACGGTACAGTGCGGCGCGCACGCTTGCAATGCTTGCACCGCTCATGCAGATTAGGGTTTGCCCTACCGTCTAGTTCTAGTAGCAAACGAACACAACCGAAAAAAACGCCAGTCAAGATGATGAATACAACAGGGCTGTTTATTTTCCGGAAAAACCTCAAGCCGGTTTTTTTCCGTTTTTTTCAGAAGTTACAGTATTTTCCGAGATGACAGAAAAAATTTTAAACAATCGCTTTTTATTGCAGAATTCAACAAAATAGCGTGAGTTTTATTATAAAATGCGCTAATTTCATCTTTTACAGTAGTGATTTTATTTTAAAACAACAAAATACAATAATAACAAAGTTGCCTGAAAATGGTACCGGTATTTTTTGCCAAAAACAGCTAAGTTATGCCAGGAAAATGCTTGTAAGGCTTCCATTAACGTACATTCAAAGCGTTGAAGCCAATTTAACCAGTTATTGTGCCTATTTCCTTTAAAAACTTGCTTGAGTGTTTTCCGAGCCCCTACCGGTTTTTTCCGAAAAAAAACGAAAAAACGAGAAAAAAACCGACCCAACAGCCCTGGAATACAATAGCCTACGAGGCTGGGCAGTGCTTGAGCGGCTACTGGAACCCTAGCTACTCACTCTTTTCCTATGTAGGTACATCGATCCTCAATTGAATTACTTAGCTCCGATATTTTATGTTGCTGTAACAAACAATTCTACTAATTGTAAGCGGATGAGTTGCTGGGGTAGTGTGGCTGAACACATACATGTAGGAGGGGGGGGTTTTGGGGGGGTTTAGCCCCCCCCAGGCCCGATTTTCGGCAAAAAAACCCCCCCCAGCCGAATTCTGGGGGGGGGTTTTTCTGAAACCCTATTTTGGGTTACAAACTGCTAAAATTCAGGGTTTCAAGACTTATATACCGTAATTTAGCATTTCAAAAGCCCTAAATAGGGTTCCGGAACCCTAGTTAGGGTTTCAGAAACCCAAAGTAATGCCTCCGGAACCCTATTTAGGGTTTCAGAAACCCTAAATAGTGTTCCGAAACCCTGTTTTGGGTACCTGAAAGCCTAAATAGGGTTCCGGAGCCCTAATTTGGGTTTCAAAAGCCCTAAATAGGGTTCCGAAACCCTGTTTTGGGTTTCCGGAACCCTAAATAGGGTTCCGGAACCCTAATTTGGGTTTCTGAAACCCTAAATAGGGTTCCGGAACCCTAATTTGGGTTTCTGAAACCCTAAATAGTGTTCCGAAACCCTGTTTTGGGTACCTGAAAGCCTAAATAGGGTTCCGGAGCCCTAATTTGGGTTTCAAAAGCCCTAAATAGGGTTCCGGAGCCCTAATTTGGGTTTCAAAAGCCCTAAATAGGGTTCCGAAACCCTGTTTTGGGTTTCTGAAACCCTAAATAGGGTTCCGGAACCCTAATTTGGGTTTCTGAAACCCTAAATAGGGTTCCGGAACCCTAATTTGGGTTTCTGAAACCCTAAATAGGGTTCCGGAACCCTAATTTGGGTTTCTGAAACCCTAATTTGGGTTTCTGAAACCCTAAATAGGGTTCCGGAACCCTACTTTGGGTTTCAAAAACTCTAAATAGGGTTACGGAACCCTAATTTGGGTTTCACAGAGACAGGGGGGGGCCCCAACGTTACTGAATAAAAATAAAAAAAAGTCAAAAAAGAATATCCCCCCCCGCCCCAAAAAGGGCCAAACCCCTGCACCCCAAAGGGCCCCCCCCTCTGGAAGGGCCCACCCTTTGTGCAAAACCCCCCCCAGCCGAAAACCCAGCTACATGTATGGCTGAACAAGATTATAGCTAAGTATATGTCTTTATATAATAATTTTATGAGGTAGGCCTGCTTTAAATAAACATAATTTTATTTTCCAGTTCTGTACGCCAGTGCGCAGATATGTCACGACCGTTGCCAGACCCAGTCTATGTTTTCCACGGTCTAGGATCGGGAGTATCGGCCGTGAGATTTATTCTGTTCGAAGAAGAGCTCTTTCTAGTGGTTGGAACTATCGACGGCCAACTGTTGCTTTTAGATTGGAAAAGCAAACGACTCTTGGCGGCTGTTTCAGTCGGTCAGTGATTAGAGATGTTCACGAGCCGGAAAAAGCTCGGCTCGGTTCGCGAGCACAGATCTAGCGAGCTGATCAAGGTTAGAAAGCTCGCGGTCCGAGCCGAGCCGAGCCCAGAACGCGCTACCAACTTAAAAATGTGTAAAATTTAATTAAAATATGAAAATATTGGGCTTTTGAATGTAAAATTCGTTTAATTTCAATGTTTGCTTGCTGCAATATTTTAAGCTATCAAACAGAAAAAATCGCCTAATTAGTGAGGAAAAGCCTTAAGTATTGATTTTACGGTCTTTTCAATTTTTTCGAGCTTTCTGCCAAATTTAAAGCTCGCGATGCCGAGCTTGAGCGAGCTTGGTGGTGCGCAGAAACAAGCTGAAACGAGCTAACCTAATTTGAATCGACAATCGAGCCAAGCCGAGCCGCGATTTTTAGGCTCGTGAACATCTCTATCAGTGGTACTATTTCCTCAGACAGACCTGCATATTTTATAAACAAAAATTATTTTTTTCAGAGAAAAACTGCAAGAACCCTGTGTCAGTTCAATCTTGTGGCTACTGCAACGATTTTGTATGGTGCTTCCGTCGAACTAGAGGACTTTTCATGCATCGGATTGCAGACCGCAATTTGGTGCTTCAGCCCAGCTGTGAGCTTTTAGAACTTGACTTCCTGTTTAGGAATTTTTTGAAAACGTCGCTTTCAGTTGTCCTTTCTTCTGCTCACTACGGCTTCTGTGGTGCAGACTGTTTCCACCTCTCCAACAATCCTTCCTCCTTCATGTTGGCTATCCCAAATTACAGCTCCAGCTCAGTTTCCACCGTTGAAATCTACAAATGGCCCAAACTAAATGCTCCTTGTCAAACTGTTCTGCTCTGCAGTGAGCCAAGCCCCGGTCTGCCGTTGTGTCTGAAACTGATCTCTGAAAGTCTATTGTTGGTAGCGTTCGAAAATGGCCAAATCAGTTGTTTTGATGTCAGTTCAGGCGCTATGCTCAGCTGCCTCAAGCTGCACTCTGAATCTCTAATGTCTTTTGATCTGCACTTGTCCTCTCGGATTGGCTTGGCAGGTTTTGCTGGTGGTGGAGGTCTGAAGCGCTGGACTGTGGACGATAACGGTGCTCTGATTGCACTGTCTGACAGCAAATCCAGCCATGCGGTTATGGACACCGGTATTTCATGTGTTCGAATTCGTCATGATGCAAAGATTGCAGTGTGTGCATTTTGGGACAAGAAAGTAAGAGTTTACAGTTTTAAAAGTGACAAACTGTTGGCTGTTATTGATCGCGGGGCCTCGTGCATAGATTTCCTTGTTGAAGAGGGGTTTCCTCTATCTGTATTTGCCCTGGGTAGTATCGAAGATGCTGCAATATCCATTTATGACTTGTACAGTAAATAGTTGACACATGCTCTTAACAGTTTACATAATGTAATTATTGAATATTAAAGGTATTTTCTGGTTTGAACGGTTCTATTGTTGAGTTTCTTGATACAAGTAACAGGTACGTCAGACTCCAAAAATGAATCTTTGGTTTAGTGCTGGTGCTTTTAACATATAAATACAGGCGCCGATTTGTTTTTCGGCAAAATTAGCTTATTAAAGAACGTGGGGGCTAAGCTAGCCAACAGGTATCACATTTTTTCGCACCGATTTGCCTTTGGTTGCTTTGGCGTAGTTGCTAACCACATTCTGCTTTCTGCGTAGAACTGCCACACAATACTGCCTAGTTTTCTTGCTGCAAGCAAGCAGTAGGTAAGGGTTGATCCATGCGTATGCATCAAACAAAACATCTTGCACAGGTAGTATAGCTTGCAGAGTGCGCGAGTCGTGCGTAGAGGCTAGTACCCCACAGAATGGGCCACAGATAAATGTCAACACTGTTAGTATAGCACCAACTATAGCCAATCGCAAATCAGCTCTGAGATTGGGCCTCCATGAGGCAACATTAGTTGGTTCTTTTGTTGTAGCTCTCTTTTCACTGTGATGCTGGTGTGTTTTGCGAAAAACCTTGAAGTAACAACTGCCGCAGGCAAGGCCCAGAACGGTGCACTGCCAAAAGCAAAAGTCTGTGTAGAACTCCTACAACAGGTAGCTGGTTGCTTAGGCTTATGCCATTGAAAGTAAGATACAGTACTTAAGATAATTTACCCTTGAGAGAGAGCCTAAGCCACAAGCTTTCTTCGGCAGCTACAGTAAATAGAAATAAGTGAAACTTGCCTCGTTCCCCTTTCCTTGCCAGTTTAGAATTGGTGATGCACTGCTGTTGCTGCTTATGTAAGTGAGACCTTGTGGTAACTGAGGGAGCACCAAAAGAACTGGGATCAGCCAGTGACACAGGATAAGAGCTCTGGTTCTACTGGTAGTCCACTTCTAAATGAGTAAGTGTGCACAAATCCAGTTGAACTAGATTAAAACGTACATGGTCCCAAACAATCACTGTGTACCGGTTGACAGCGGTCAGGAAAACTCCCACTTTCTGCCCGTTTGCGGTGTACCACCACAGAACAAAGCTGAATTTAGCAAAGAAGCTGGGGACCAAAACAGCCAACTGATCCATCCAGAACCACCGAAACCGCACAAATTTGAACAATACCCAGTCTGAGACAAGATGTGCCAAGTCGAATACAGCACAAGATATGACAAGTTTAAAGAAAGCTGTGTTGAAGGGTTTAGTTTTACGGTATTTCAATATCGCCGCTGTAAGGATGCAATATACAGTTACAGATACTATCATGAGCCAAAGTAGCACCCATTCATGGGGTGATACTACCTCAAACCAGTTCATATCTGCATCTCCTGTAAGCATGTGCAAGAGGAGAAGAATAAGCAACTCTGTCGCAGTTTAGTACATCTATAATTGGTGCTACTGGGACTGTCCACCCATGCCATAACTTACAAATTAGCACCCCAGAGGCATAATTTGCTCATCTCTATAACAACATCAACTGCCTTACCCAGCTGCATTATTATGAACTATTTACAAGGTGTTAAAGCAGGGAGGGACTTTTGAAATGCCAACTTTGAAGAATGCAAACGAAAGCTTTGTTGACACAATACTGCAAGTCTTACATTATTTGAACATAGCCTGGCTAGAACCTTTATTCTTTTTTTTTAAAGTTTAGTATTGTTAGTAACTAACCAGGTAAGACTACCCGGCACGGGGCTGAACAATCAACACGTCCCATGCCCCAGATGCAGCAATCAGCATGCAACGATAACAAACTGGCTGCACCAGGACATACGCCCCAGGGGACGGCTGTGTAGATGGGCCAAGAGGCGCGCCCAATTCCTCATTGGCACGGATAAGACGGCCGGCCTCAGACAACACCAGGTCAGAGGAGTGAGTCAGCGCGTTTAGAAGTTCAGCTGGCACACGCGCGACATGCCAGCCTACGTGCCATCGACTCCTCTTTGCGACTAACACGGGCCGCGCCGAGGGGGTGAACGTGTGCAGTCGCCTCGCTACACACGCACACAGCAGTGGGTGGCCTAACCACTCGACCAACTGTGTTGGCAGAACCTTTATTCTAATTTTCTGCCTTATTATTCTAAACTGTGCAGTATTTTCGTAGCTGAAACCATCAGCCAATTGAACAAACCATATGAACTACAGTCATACGCGTAGCTGGGTTTTCGGCTGGGGGATTTCAGGTCCAAAATAGGGTTTCAGCACTATGTCCAAAGGAACTTCAGGGACCTTTCTGGTGACCAAAGTGGGTTTCAGCGACCTTTTTTAGGCTCAAAACAGGGGTTTGAGGACTAAAATCGGGTAAAAATCCTGTCTGAACTGCAAAAATGCCCTTTAAAACCCGATTTTTGCTTTAAAACGTGCAATAAACCTATTTTTGACTGAAAACGTGTGAAAAAAAACCGTATTTTTGCTTCGAAACGTACAAAACACTTTATTTTATCCGATAAAATAGAGCTAAAATGAATTTCAAAAACCCTATTTAGAGAGTTTCAGACCCTAGCGCCCTGAATTTTTGTGCTTTTCAACCCAAAATAGGGTGGTTCCAGAAAACCCCCAGAATCCCGCTGGGGATTTTTGCCGAAAATCGTTCCTGGGGGTAACCCACCAACCCCCTAACTACATGTATAACAGCAATTCCTTTCAATATCTACCTTTTTCTAAATATACCTTGTACACTGTCCTCATAACAATACTAATCCCGCAATAACAAACCGTAAAATTCTACAAGCTAAGAAATCGAGAGGATAAACCTTCCTAATGCACACAAAGCACAACGTCCAAAAACAGTGAAATGAGCTTTATCAGCTGAAGATAAAGCGTTATCAGACAGCAACAACACTCAGAAAATGATTTGCTGGCTGCTGAACTGGGACAACACATTTCTTCTTGTTGAATCTAGCACTTATAGCTATTTTACTGGGCACATGAGTGGTAGTGTTTTTGCAGAGTATGGTTTGTAGAAACTGTTGACGGGTAGCCTTGCTGCACAGTAGGATCAGATAGGGGTTTATCCATGCATACACATCAAAGAGAAAGTCTTTGTAGATTTGCAGGGACTTGACTTCTGTTGCAGTGGTCAATCTGCCACAGAAAAAGCCACACAATGTGGTCAAGACACACAAGGTAAATCCTATGAAAGCAAGTCGCAGTTCAGCCCTCCCCCTGGAAAGTGCAGTCTTTGCATGTAAACTTGCTTTCAAGCTGGACGGTCCAATTATGACGATTCCAGTCTTTTTGCTTTCTTCAACTTTTAGTCTGCTTTGGCGGGCTGCTTTGAATGTCTTCTGGTAAAACACGGCACAAGCAAAGCCAACCGTTGTGCAGAACCAGAAGCAAAATTCCATGTAGAATTTCTGAAATTGTTCCAATTATTGTATATCTCAGCTAGGCTGCGCCCGAATACTCGGCTGGAGGCTGCGCCTGCGGCCAAGTTAATTTAATCTGCTCCTCTGCCTGCAGTAAATAACATCATTTACGCTTTAACAACATTCAACCACAATATTGTACTTTTTGCAGACACACACAGACATTATTGTTATTTGTTCTTACAGTTGTGTGTAGAGGGACGGCGGCTATTACACAGACGACCCCGTTTTTCGGCATTTACACATGTTATTTCGGCAGTTCGTTTTGCAGTCGCACTTCACAAAACCCTGACCCGTTCTCACAGAGGCTTTCGTCGAAGCCTCCCTCATACTAATCTCCTTGTCTTTTGGGACCTCCTCCATGGACAAAAACTTATTTGTACACGGTTCAAACTCTGATTGGACATACTTCCGTTTCAAAACCCCGTTCTTGGCAGCCAGCTCATGAAGTCCTTCTTTTATGGACAAAACGACGGCCATAATGTTGGGTAGATCAGATCACCATGATCCTTATCTACACTGAGAACTTTGACTACAGCGCAGTCGCTGATTACCCCGGGGTTTGAAGCGCTTGGCCGATCGCTTCTTCATCTGGTCTGCCTGGGCCATCTTCCTTCCTCTTGGCCCTGCTCGCTCTTCTTGGATGTGCTGGGCGTTTGAGCAGAATATGCAGAGGCTGGAGCTCTCCAGAGTTTGATCCGATCCGATCTGATGTGTGGGTGCTTACGGCGCTATGATCAGACTTATGTGGTTTCGTGACCCCCATGGTTCGTCATCTTGGACGTTTCCCTTCTATCACTGCCAGCCACTCTACAGACATGGGCTAGCATTTCGGCTGAGGGGGGGGGGCAGAATTTTCAATTCCTGAGGGGGGCTGAGGGGGGTAGGAGCGCCTGAGGGGGGCTGAGGGGGTGGTAAGCCAAAAAGTCCGATTTTTGGCTAAAATCAAGGTTTTTTGGCTTATTTTTGGTTAAAATAAGCTAAAATAAGCTATTCTGAGCTCATTTACACCTAATCCAGGCATATTTTTATCATAATTTTCTATACAAAATCCTTCCAAAAATTGCTGAGGGGGGTAGCGGCCGGCTGAGGGGGGGTAGGTCAGAGCCTGAGGGGGCCAACCCCCCTCAGCCGCCCCCTTTGCCCATGTCTGCCACTCTAGCCATGCTGATTGGGCGCCAGGTACTAAGAGAGCGCCTGGCGCGTTCACGTCATGGTGATGTCGGCTCCCAACGTCCGCTTGGTGCGCCCCTGATGTGAGAGAGGCCCCAGGCCTTGTTGGTTTCCATGGAGAACTGACGTCGTTGATCTTCTCCTCCAATGTGGCATGCTTTGGAGCGGCTTCAGTTTGACGGCAGATCCAGTCAGTTCCCATTTTACCTACTCTCTGTCACCAGCTTTCGGTGGCCTGGGTGGAGCTTTGTGTCGATGACCAACTCTTTGCGGCAAGAAACTTGCCATGCCGAGAGGATGAGCGCACGACATCGCGCACAGTGGCTTTGTGGCCTGAACCACTACACCAACTGTGCCAGGCCAGCCTCCGGAGGTTGACCCTGATTCCACTGTATGTAGAAGCGGTCGCCGTTGGTGTGCAGCGTGTCTAGGAGTTGCACTTCATCTTAGGGGCTCCTTCAAATCCTCCTGAGTCTCTAGAGTCTCGATTATTTGGGCAGGAATTGTGGCAGTCTCCGAAATTATACCATTTTGGGCTTCCTTCGAGAACGGGTCATTTACACGTTGCGATCCATCTCAGGATGTACAGACATAGACAGACTAAGAGAGGGTAGCTGCGACAAACTGAAAAAGGGCCGAAAAACCTTTTGTGTCATAATAAACATGTTTAGGGTCACTCCAATTATAACCACAGGTCCTGTTAAAACCACAGGTCCTGGCAGAAGGAAGAGTAGATTAATCTACAGCGGGTCCATCTAATCAACTTGGGCAGAGCCTAAAGCGGCTAGGCTCCAGCCGAGTACTCAAGCGCAGCCTGAACACGGGCGGAGCCTTAACATATGTATATAGCTTGGATTTTTCTCAGCATAGACCTTAAAACTGTTCCTTTCCTAGCACACAGACAGAATGGAACTGTCAACATCACCCATCCACCCAATTCTACTGTGAGTAACCTACTTCTCACAGTGACAAGCTTACTGAATGCATCTGATGCAAACCGCCCGTTTCTTTATCCATGTGCTGCTTGGATGAGTTCCTGTGTTGTTCCAGTTGTGCCACAGCTGACAGCTGAGGAAGCACCAAGATAGCTGGTGCGACCCAGTGACTCACCAATGCAATACAAGTTTTTACGTGATCCCATTCCTAAAATTATTAGTTAAACACCATTTTAAGAAGTCTGCATATAATACAATACCTACATGATGAAAGAAATGTGTATTTAACCCACTCATCTAGTCTGTGTATTCATTGTTTTGTTTGTTCTAACAAGTAAACTCTCTTCATTTGTGCCGAGACCAAAATTTTGTTGTGTTGTCGTGCCCACCCACTGCCTCTACCACTACTACCTACCTACTTCTACCACGACCGCGACGACCTCTACCTACTCTACCGGCACACAACACAACAAAATAAAGGGGCCTCAGTACCAAATGAAGAGAGTTTATTAAGAACACACTCAAAAAACAATGAACAAACAGATGGAATGCCGAATATTTATTCAAATCTTGCATCAGCTAAGCACTTACATAATCATGCACTATTACAGTCCAACGATTGACTGCAGTGAGTAGAACTCCAACTTTTTGTCCATAAGCGGAGTACCACCATAAGGCGTTTGTAACAGTAGTGAAAAGCTCAGGAGCACTTGCAGCCACCAAGTGCATACCAAACCAACCAAACCTCGCAAATTTGGCCAACACCCACTCACAAAACAGGTGGCCTAGGTCGAATGCTGCACATGACAAAACCAATGTGAAGAAGGCATTGTTGAAAGGTGCCTTATTCCGAGACTTTAGCAGTGTCACTACCAGGGTGGTGTAGAGAAAGAGAGAGAATGAAAGAAGCAGTAAGAGGACAAGCTCATAGAAGGCGATCATATTTGCCTCTTCTGTTTGACTAGCTCTCTCGCAATTTTCTGCCCCATAATCAAGCAGTATTAATTAGTCGTAGCTGACTTTCATTTCTACAATTGAATTATTTACTATCCTATGATCATCTGTTCTTCTGTTTGACTAGCTCTCTCGCAATTTTCTCTCTCCATGTATAATCAATCAAGCAGTATTCATTAGTCGTAGCTGACTTTCATTTTAAGAATTGAATTATTTGCTATACGATGATCATCTACCTCTAATTTCATCTCCATCTCTGTCTCTCTCTCATCAAACAAACAAGCTGAGAACTACTTTATTAATATCAGCACCCCATACATGTAATAGGTGATCTGCAGAAGAGGTAGGGGCTTGGGGCCTTGGCACAAAATAGACAGAAAATTAGGTTCCAGAAAAATCTAACCCCTTGTGCCAGATCATTTAAACTCGAAAAAGTGGACCGCCGGCTAGATGCGTAATTTTATCTGTGGTTGGCTTTTCAAAATTCGAGAAAAAACTTTAAATTTGTTGACCCAACCGCATCCATGGGCGGAGCTTGGTGGCATTGATCGGCGTTGATGGATAGCAAGGATAATCGAACAACGTATCTAGTTTGCCGCGACTGTGTTGTTTTTTGTGTCCTTAATATATTGCGCGAATAAATGGATAAATATGTATCAATTTTAGGTTTGTGCCAGTTTGAACACCTAGCCACAAGGCAGCATCTTGCGAAGAGCGGTGGTTAGATTGTAGGCCCCATAATTCCCGAAAACCAAACCGTATGACAACTGCTCTATATGGAGTAGGGTCTGCCCCTAAGGGCTAACGGGTTGGAGAAATTTCTCACAGGTGGACAATCTTGACTCCAATTCTTGAGGTGCATTATAGGTACGTAGTGGGGCAGACCCCATACATGTATGTATGCAGCACCAGTAGCGTATCCAGGGGGTGTAGGGTGTGTACACTCCCCTTTGCGGTGGAGGTAGGAAGAAAAAGTCTGTCAAAAATATAAGAAACTAATGAATTATGTACTAAAACTGTCTATTTTGTGCTCAGAATGCCTTCTAAGTGCGTTTTTGAAGGCCAAATTTTCAAAATTTTCTCGCCCTGGTCGGGCAGAAGCCCAACCAGGCCATTATAAACTACTAAAACTTGTAATGTCCGTTTATTATCATGCCTGAAGCATTATTACTACAGAAGGTAGGTTAAAAAAATGAAAAATAATGTAGCATAGCAGTTCTGTCTGTACAGTCTCAGACAGTTGAGATATCCTGAAACTTATTCACAGGTTGCTCCACTGCCACTGGGGTCACAGCATTTCTCTTGACAGTCTTAACGCTTATGGCAGGTTTGGTGGGCACATTACTTGTGTTCATTCTGCTGCAGATGACCTGCTGAAAGCGCTGACGGCTAGCCTTGCTGCAAAGCAGGATCAGATAAGGATTTATCCATGCATACGCATCGAACAGAAAGTCCTTGTAAATCTGAAGGGACTTGACGTCTCTTGCAGTGGTGAGTCTGCCGCAGAAAAATCCACATACTGTTGTCAAGAGACACATGGTGAATCCAATGAAAGCAAGCCGCAGCTCAGCCTTTCTATTAGAAAGTGCAGCCTTTGAAGGTGGTCTTGGTTTGTGGCTTGGTCCGATCATTATGCCCCCAGTACTGTTACCTTCTTGGAGTTGAATTCTGCTCTGGCGAGCTGCTTTGAATGTGCTGTAGTAGAAACCAGCACAGCCTGTGCCAATCACTATGCAGAACCAGAAACAGAACTCCATATAGAAACGCTGAAATTTATCACAGTCAACATCTGTCTGAATGCATAAGTCAGTACAGTTTTAGCTGAATGAAAATGTCTCTTTTTAAAGTGTCATGTTTGCGTACCGAATATGTTTGTTGGAGATCCGCAATTTCTCCATCATGTGGGCTGGTCGATGAGTTAGTGTGCTGTTGCATTTGTGAAACAGCTGATAACTGAGGAATCACCAAGATTACTGGTGCCACCCAGTGACTCACCAGCATAAAACCTGTTCTTGCACGATTCCATTCCTAAAATTTTAGGCAGCACACATTTATGGCCTGAGATATAATAGCATTCAAATCGAAGCACTTACATAATCATGCACAATCACAGTCCACCGATTAACTGCTGTGAGTAGCACTCCGACTTTTTGACCGTAAGCGCTGTACCACCATAGTGCACTGGTTACACTGGAGTATAGCTTGGGAAAGCTCGCAGCCAGCAGGTGCATGCCGAACCAACCAAAGCTGACAAATTTTGCCAAGACCCACTCACAAAACAGGTGGCTTAGGTCAAATGCAGCACATGACAACACTAATGTGAAGAAGGCATTGTTGAAAGGTGGTTTATGGCGTGACTTTAGCAGTGTCACAATGAGGGCTGTGTAGAGAAAGAGAGAGCAACAAAGAAACAGCAAGAGTATGTACTCATAGAGAGCGATCATGTTAACCTGATGCCGGCACACAATTCTGCTGTGATCAACTGACATATATATATATTGCTTCTTTAATATTGGATTTTCATTTCTTTATCGGATTTGTCTTCTACCCGGCTTTATTGCATGCGCTTACGTCATTGCAGTTGGTCTAAAGCATCGATTCAGCTTCACATGCTTCCCTTGATATAGGCAAATGAGCTCGAAGTGAAGAGTAGGAAGAAGAGATTGCAGGGTGCGAATACAGATGAGATTCCACTTGTCGAGGAGAATATCTCGACAGTTGCAAGCCAAGCATGCAGCGAACGTTCTGTCTCAATCGGCTACAACCAGTGTTGTATGCAAAACGGCAAAGAAAATAAAAGAGATACCGATTATAACACAAGATTATGAGGGGGTTGATGCCACTGTTGGATATCCAGAAGAGGTTGCCTATTGCAAAGGCATATTTGAAGCCAACGCTCGAATAGAGATAGCCAGCTAAATGCCAATACTGGTCCCAAACCAGCACATACATGCCTATGATGCATGCTTGCAGCAAAATCCGTTTCTCCTTCTGTTTTCGACAGTCCTGTTGTTGCGATGCTGAGAATTGTTGTGGCTATAGAGTGATAAGTGGAAAGCTCCACAGTCAGCACTGCCTTATTATATTTAGGGCCTGACCGGATACAAAATTCCTACCGAATCCAGATCCTCATACAGGCAGCCTGCACCTGCACCCCCAGAAAACCGGAAAAATCAAATCCGATTTAGTAGTGAAATGAGTTTGCAGGATAATCAATTTTTTAATAGCTAGATAGATATCTTGTGTACTCAGTTTGTACTATTAAAATTGTGCTGTCAAGTGTCTTTTCTGGTGTTTAAACATGCTTTTTTCCTAAGTTCAGTCAACGGCGGCGGGGACCAGGTACAAAAACTTCGCTGGCCTTTGGAGGGTGTGGCCCTTTGGGCCCCATAATGTTCTTATTTCTTGTTCTTAATGCACTTGCTGTGCAGTTCATAATACCTATACCTTCATGTGCAATTCATACCTGGGCTGTTCGTTTTCGAAAAAACCCAAGCCGGTTTTTTTCCGTTTTCTTCCAGTTTTTTCGGTTTTTTTTTCCAAGCTTATTTTACGAGATGACAGAGAAAATTGTTACAATCGCTTTTTATTGCAGAATTCAACGAAATAGCGTGAGTATTATTACCAAATGCACTAAATTCATGTTTTAGAGTAGCAATTTGATTTTCAGACACCAAAAATATAATAATAAAAGTTGCCTGAAAACGGTACCGGTATATTTTGGCAAAAACAGCTTAGTTTTGCCAAGGAAATGCTTGGAAACCTTTTATTAATGCAAATTCAAAGCCTTAGAAGCGAATTTATCCAGTTATTGTGCTTATTTCCTTTAAAAACTTACTTGAATTTTTCCCGCATGGTAGTTTTTTCTGAGCCCCTCAGAAAAAGCCTTTTTTTGGAAAAAAAAACAAAAAAACGAAGAAAAAACCGACCCAACAGCCCTCATACCTATACCTTCTCACGCAGTTCATAACCTATACCCTTTTGTGCAGTTCATAACCTACTATACCTTCTCATGCAGTTCATACCTATACCCTTTTGTGCAGTTCATACCTACTATACCTTCTCATCCAGTTGATACCTATAATAGTCAGTTCATAGTCTATAATACAGATTTGTAAATGGATCTGGATTCAGATATCTGGTCGACCCTTAGTGCCTTACCGTCCACTTGAGCCATAAGACAATGATCATATACCAGAGCCCATTCATACCCAAGTTGAAGAGATTTTGCCACCATCCCAGCAGCTTGCACAAACGGTATTCAGGCATGTTTTTGTCAAAGTACCATGAATACAAGTCCGCTTTGTAGATGAAACTGCAGAGCGGTGTACTTTCCAACGCACACCAGATGCCGCCGTAAATCCAGCAAAATGCTATCCAAACCTTAGAAGCATTTATTCTCAATTTTAACAGGGTAGGCACTATCGAATTAAGGGTATGGTTTTTGTCCAAAGTTTGAAATAACAAGGAGCCCTGACTCAATTAGGTCTTGTTGAACCGTCCATCTAGCCAGAGAAAAGCTCTTCATACCTTAGTAGCCCGCAAAGAAAAAATGCGTTTAGCTGGGTTTAGTCGGCCGCTCATGTGAAATGATACCATGGTGATGAATCTGTTGAAAGCAATCACATGACACTGCACAGTGTACGTGTACCAACCAAAGCCATGCATACTTGCTCCTATTAACTTGTTTAACCTGACAACCAAGAACAGTCAATAATCAACTGATTGCACTTTTATGTACCAATTGGGAATTTGGTCGGCCACTGCAATCACTGTCAAAATGCCGGCTATAAACTGAGCTCCAAGAGGAATCATGTCTGATATGCCAAGGCTGATAAGCATCTAAAATTCTGACCTAAACTATCCGATCCGATCCGATTTGCGAGGGGGCCTTACGGTCTGCGATCAGACTCAAGGTCCGTTCCGCTACCCCCGTGGTTTCGTCATCTCGGACGTTTCCCTTCTTTCACTGCCAAGCCACTCAACCATGTTGTTGGGCGCCAGGTACTAAGAGAGTGCCTGGCGTGGTGACGTCATGGTGCTGTCAGCTCCCAACGGCCGCCCAGCGGACTGACACTAAACCGGTATTGGCCTTATTGCTGGTTGCTCAGACGGCTCCTGACGTCGTTGATCTTCCCTCCAACGCGGCATGCTTTTTGGAGCGGCTTTCCGTGCAACGGCAGATCCAGTTGGTTCCCATTTTACCTACTCACTGTAACCAGTTTTCGGTGGCCTGGGTGGAGCGTTGTGCCGACGACCAACTCTTTGCAGCAAGAAACTTGCCGCGCCGAGAGGATGAACCACTACAACCGCTAGGGATGCAGGGGCCGCCGTGACTCAGAGCCACTGAGCCAACGACGCGACTGACCTAAACTATCATACTGCTTGCTGTTATTTTTAGAAATTGTTTATATTACTTATTTCAAGAATACAGGAGAAAGAATGCATCACTTAACGATGCGATGAGCCAATAATTCAGGACTAGTTGCGAACGTTCGCAACCCCTCCTGAAATTTCATGAGATGCCGAGATGATTTCAGAGAAATCATGCGTCAGCCAAAAATTTTTGCCTTTGCCTGCTACTTAATAATTAGAAATACCTACTAAGTGGCGCCATTCTTGGTGTAGCCTACCGTATAGTGCTGTTTGTAGTACTCGGGTACTATTTATGGCACTTAGGGTTTTGCAGAAACAAATTTGAATACATTTATAGTATCCCTGTATAACAAGCTAACAATAATATGTCAAGTTCTTTGCTCAAATTACGACCTAGATGTAAAAAATAGGTTCTTCACATACATCAAAACCTCTATGATTGCATTATCTACCGCTTTTCTTCTCACAAACAAGGTTTACCACCAAAAATACTGTAATATTCGCACGTTTTGTATTGATAACTACTCACTTCAGAATAAAAATCTGTCTCCATTTATAGTACACGTTACAGCGGTTTGTATATTGAAATATGCATATACAAAGTTTGTATAATTAGACAAATGATGCCAATATACATATACAAAAGAAGCTAGGATGCTAATATACATTATACATACACAAAACAGCATCATTATACAAACGGTTTGTATATTTCTTTTGACACAATTTTGATGTTTGTAGATGGCAAATATTAGGATTTTCAAATATATATGTATATGTATATGTATATATACAAAGTCGGTTCGAATGTATATGAATATGTATATATACATATGCAAACAAAAATAGAATTATTGCATATTTTTTGCATATTTGTATATTTTCATAAAACTGCAGAATTTTGCAAAAAACTAACTTTTTAGTCAGAATTGGCTTGCAGCAATATTGCTAAATGAGTTGAAACTACTTTAGCCTTAAGAAAACAGTGAACTCCAAGCACAAAATGTCTTACAAAGGAGTAAACCTATTCGGAATTAGATTAGCTCCAGTGTAATTTTTTTTTATTTCCATGAGAAATACTTGAACCAGTGGGCCTGAGCAATAAGAAAATGATTTGCAGCACTTCATTTCCTCACACCAAACAGTGACCTATACCCTGTACAGGCTAAGCAAGGTTTCGCTGCAGAATTGCGAGGGAAGCAGCGTGCATTTCACTTATGCATGACGCACTGTGAACAAGTTTTAGGCTTCTACATTGATTGGGGATTAGGCTTTGGATGAAGTTAAACGTACCTTTAGGATCTATCTTTAGGAATTTTAGGATCTAGCCTCAGCTTAAATCAGGTAGGTTTTCGCTAATGGGGGATAGTGTCCCACTATTGCCGAACGTTTTCTTACTTTCTAGCGAAAAACAGCAGCGCCGCTACTTCCATTTCATCTCTGAAAATTGGCTACCGTAGTAGATAGATAGTGTTTTCGTGTTGAGAAACTAAAGACTATGTCGGTACGGTAGCTAGAAACGAACGGATCTAAGAGAATCGAAAAATTTTGCACAAAACAGAAACCGAGTGGATTGTGAATGGCCTATAGTCTAAGCAACATACAGTGTTGGCTATAAAAAGAGACCGCCTGGCCTTTTTCCGAGTTTTCTGAATAACTTCAAATGGCGCCCATTCTGTCAATTTTCAACCGAATGAAAATTTTTTGGCACGATTCTTGAGATATTCTTAAGTGTTTAATTTGGCCAAATCCTAGCCTGCTAGCCTTCTATAGCCTTGAATTATGCCCTTCCAAAATCAACGGACCCGAATTTTCAGACGTCAATTTTTAACGTAAATCTCTCACGAACCCCTTCAGCGGATCTTTCCCAAATTTTGCAGGTTAACCAATCTTCATACGGACGGAACCCAAGGAGCGCAGCTTTCTAACACAACCGGTTAAAATTTTTCATCTTGACTGAAACTAAAAATCCGCCAGATTTTAACCAGTTGTGCTAGACAGCTGAGCTATTCAGGTTCTTAAGCCCAAATGAAGACTGGTTAATCTGCAAAATTTGGGAAAGATCCGATGAAGTGGTCGTGAGATATTTATGTCAAAACTGACATCTGAAAATTCGGGTCCATTGATTTCGGAAGGGTATAACTCGAGGCTATAGAGGGCTACCAGGCTAGAGCTTGGCCAAAACAAACTCTTAACAAATAATAATAATCGTGCCAAAGATCTTTTCATTCGGTTGAAAATTAACGGAATGGTGGCCATTTTAAATTATTCGGAAACTTCGAAAAATGGTCAGGCGGTCTTTTTTTTGCCCAACACTGTATTTAATAGTAAGTAGATTAATTAGACCTATCCAAAAAGCAAGAAACTTCTGAATGATAGCCGGGTAGAAGAGAAGGCCAGATTCAGAAGAAAATAACTTGCTATTAATTTGCTTGGTGCCCAAATTCTGAAATTTAATTTGATACAAATTTGTTATTTTATATGAATTAAATATAAATTTGCTAAAATCAATACTCAATTCCTGAGGAAACTGATGTATCGCCGCATACAGCGTAGGTTGTTGCTGCGCCCGCTTTGTGTGTACGTGCATTTATCAGACATGCCTCGGCACACTGTTGCTATTAATAGCGGGCCGCAGCGACCTGGCCTCAGCACAGGCTGGAGCCAGTCTAGTGTAATGCTAAACCTGTTGACCGGTCGACTATAGTAAAGACCGTGTGTTGTTGATTCCGCTCTCTCTTCGCGCACACCTAAAATAACCACCCGACCACCGACACATCAGAAACAGCTCAAAACCTAGGTCGTGTCAGTTCAAAATGAGGTGACCTTTCTTTAGATGGCGACAAATGGACTACAAATTAGCATTTAATGAGTTGATACATTGTATCTTTGTTATATAATATTATTATAATTTGTTGAACAGTCATCGCAAGAAATTTAATTTGTTATTAAATTGCTATTTACTTGGTGATTTTGGCCAAAACAATTTAATTTTGTAATTTAATTTTAATTTGATCGGAAACTCTACAAGGGGGCCGCCGGTACAGAATCAATGCCGAAACGACCAAACGCGAACTGGTTATTAAGTTCAATCGCCACTTTTATAATTTGACTTTGTAGAAACTGTCACGTTGGTGAAACTATAAGCATTAGTACCGCGTCCGTGTCTATAGTTGCGGCTGTGGTAAAAGTTTTTGACCGATTTTTGAAAATATGCAAAAAATATACAAACAATATGCAATAATTTTAGCATTTGAAAATCTGAAAATTTGGGGTTTGTATATATACATATACAAACGTAATTTATAATATTTGCCAACTGTAGTACACGTACGTACTATAAATAGGGGTATTATAAACAGCACTATACGGTATATGGCAGGTGAAGTCTCCGTCTGTGGTGTGTGTTCGTGCGCATTCTCACTGGTGGAACAAAGGTGAAGTTTACCTCTTCTTTTCTTGTTTGTTCTTGCCGTCCATAAACTACGGCGTTCAGAGAGAGAGTGGGTGGGGGTGGTTGATTGAACGTCGGAAAACGTCGCAGGGGGGCAGGCATCGAAAGCGTCGACTATTTTTAGGTGCCCAAGAAGCGTTTGTCCGCAACTGTATTGCAAGGAAAACTCGACACAGTTCATGTTGCCAAAACAGTAGTTAACTGTCAAAAAGTTTCTTTTTCATAGCTTCTACAGTACTATGTACATTTTCACTGTCGGCGACAGTACCAAGATTAATCGGGGGGGGGGTGTCAGTCAAGAACGCTGTATAGTTTTTTTAGCGGCATAACTTACCAAATATCCTACCTATAACCTAAGGACAGACGGACTTTCCTCTCTTTTTGCGGTTACGGCCAAGAAAGAATAAACAAGAAAAGAATAGAAAACTCAGGAGCACACGCACGCGTGCAAACGCCTTTGCAGCCTGCAGACCAACTGAGAGCCGCCGTCGGTCTCCAACGCACACAGACACACACGATATAGACTTCACCTGCCCGATAAGCTACTATACCCTGTACAGGCTAAAGCTAGGTTTCGCTGCAGAATTGCGAGGGAAGCAGCGTGCATTTCACTTATGCATGACGCACTGATGCTCCGATTTTGATACATCGACACTAACCCCCCCCACCAATTTGGAAGTACCAGCTTCTGTTCAGCACTGTGAACAAGTTTTAGGCTTCTACATTGATTGGGGATTAGGCTTGGGATGAAGTTAAACGTACCTTTAGGATCTATCTTTAGGAATTTTAGGATCTAGCCTCAGCTTAAATCAGGTAGGTTTTCGCTAATGGGGGATAGTGTCCCACTATTGCCGAACGTTTTCTTACTTTTTAGCGAAAAACAGCAGCGCCGCTACTTCCATTTCATCTCTGAAAATTGGCTACCGTAGTAGATAGATAGTGTTTTCGTGTTGAGAAACTAAAGACTATGTCGAGTACGGTAGCTAGAAACGAACGGATCTAAGAGAATCGAAAAATTTTGCACAAAACAGAAACCGAGTGGATTGTGAATGGCCTATACACCAATAATGGCGCAACTTATTAGGCGAAATTCGCAACCAGTCCTTAAATATTGGTGCAGCACAGCACAGTCACAGGGAAAACAACTTTGTTGACACCGTTAACACGATACGTATACACGTGTCAACGCATCGTGTACGCACACCGTGTAAACCGTGTCAACGATATGTAAACACGCTGGAGTGCTTCTCAGTGTCGACACCGTAAACACGATGCGTTAACACGTGTATACGTACCGTGTTTTCATATCGTGTTAACGCACCGTGCTAACCGCGTTAACGCAACGAACTAACCGTGTCAGCCGCTCAACTATTTCATACAGGTTTCGTTCGCTTATTCCTCGTCATGCATGCTTTAGACCCATGTGTTTGTTTGTTGCTGGCCTCGCAGACATGAACTCGAATTACGAAACATGTGGACACTGTGGCCATTCACCTGTATGCCATCTGTCTACATCAGTGAAAAATAATCTCTACTGTTGTATAGCATTTCAGTGACAAAGGCGTTTTAGCTTGATGAGCAAATGTTTGGAATTAAACGAAGAAAATACTACAATAGAGAGCATAGGATCAAAAATCCTAGCCACGGTGCCAGGCAAGTGATGGGAGCCGGTCAGCTAAACACGTGATATCGATATGTATACACGGTCCGTATACACGTGTCAACGATATGTATACACGGTCCGTTAACACGGCCTACCCATGGGCGTGTTAGCGATATGTATACACGATGACGTGACACGGTTAACACGCTCACGAGACACGGTTGACACGATGACATGACACGGTTAACACGCTCACAAGACACGGTTGACACGCTCCGCAAACACGTGTATACGGATCGTGTTAACCGTGTCAACAAAGTCGTTTTCCCTGTGAGTGGTAGGCCGGCCGGCCGTTGAGTGGAGCATTCTTGCTCCTTTATTATTATTCTTGCTTACGTATTTGCATGTAAACAAAAACAAATCATGAAAATATGGTGTTTTGAAAGCGAGTTCAAATAGACACCTGGAAACACGGATGTTTAGAGAAGTAGCTGTCTTTCCAGATGGCCTTTAGACAGAGTACATAGACAACGGCTTCTATTGCTGCTACAGTGGCGAACAAAAAGCCTATCATGGTTCCGGCCAGAGCAGTGGTGGAGTTAGGGGCGGCGGCAAAGTATGCCGGCTCAAATGAAGGTTCCAGACGCATTTCTCTCTCTCTCACAAATGAACATAAACTCAGCTAGCTTTCCTTTCCACTGCAATTGCGTTCGCTCTAATGGAGCACTTGATTAATCGCACAGGAGCTGAACTTAGCCTTCGGCACTTTCGCTCTGCCTGCCGCGCGCAAAAACAACTTTCTAATTTGAAAAAGGAAGGAAAAGCAAAAACAATAAAATCTGACACGAAGCTTCTAAGCTTAGATTCATCTGTGATCAGTAGAGTAATTAGCTCCCCTAGGAGGTAAGAAAGGCAGTAGAGGTACCAATTATCTGTAATTTAAGAGCCGGTTTTTCTAACGGTCGACTCTCCCCGGACAAAGCTCAACTTTTTGTCTCCGATTTGGCTGAAATTTTGTATTTTGGTATAATTTGACCTAAAAAGACATTTTATCACATTCATGGCCAGTTTTTTAGAGGGTCCTTTTTTTCGACCCTCTCACTTATTTCGCCTCATAACTCGGGAACAAATGATCGTAGAAACTGGCGGATTGCGTATTTAGAATCAGAAAATTATTCTCTTTCAAACGATAGCCTACTCGGTTGCATTACACGGAAAATGTTTTTTCGAACCCCTTCTTAGCCCGGTTTGACTTCACCACAGTCTAACATTTGATTTCAGAAAAAAAGGCTATGTTTTTACTTTCGATTAAGCAAAAGATCCAGAAAAAGGGGGGTCTAATTGAGTTTTTGGACCTTGACATTTAAAAATCAACAAAAAAATTCCTTTAATAGATTGCACACTGTAAACAACACAACTTGGTCAGTTTTGAATCGAATTCGGATATCTTTGGCACACGTATTGTACGGTATATCGTGCGTATAGCCCGCAAATCTGTCCTGGGGCCGATTTCATAAAAGTTATGAGCTCATATTATGACAGATTTTCTATGATTCTATGAGAACACCGGTTTCACAAAGGTGAACTCATACTTTCATAAGTATGAGCTCATATCTCATAAATATGAGTAAAATCATCGAATTTATGAGGGCGCCTGTTTTATAAATGTTTTGCCTCATACTATGATTTTATGATTTATGACTGTGTGTTCCTAGCATTTTATGAGTGGGTAGGTGACTCATAAAATTTTGTTTTTCCAATGTAAAGTTGTTCTATCTCAAAGAAATGCTCGAATAATGATTCGTCCAGCTACAGTGAGAAAAAACCAAGTTGAGCGGCCAAGGAGAAAACGTGTCTTTCGACCCAGCATAACTTTCACATTATCCTGAAGAGCCTGCAAAGTTCAAGGAGTGTTTTCGGCTGTCGCAAGAAATTCTTAAAACCAGAGATCGCCTGATCAACCAATTTCGGTAGTTGTACATGCTATCATGCTGTACTGTACATGCTGCCTGTTTGAAGTTTGAACAAATTGTATCGGTTTCAGTTTTGTAAGTTCAAAGAAAGTTTTATAATGGAAGCAAATCGAACAAAAACAAACACGTTCAAATGCACACAAACAGTTATTGTGACTCGTAGAGATGAAGAACACGAGCGGACATTGCTAGGCACCCCTAAATCCGTTTACGACTTGATGGTCCAGACCGGCGGACCTATGTGTTTCTTCTTCCTTCCGAAGATTTCGAGCGTCAGCTAGTAGGTTCGGTTTCCTCCAGGAACTGGCTGCTGATTTTTTGTTCACACTGAAACAGCTGAATACGTAGTTTCTTATGTGAAGCGATGCTAAATCGTACGAATACAAAGTGTACGTATGGGAATCAATCCTGAATCCACATCCATATCGAGTAAAAACCAATAGCCGATTTAAAAGGACAGGGAAATTTCAATTTCAAGTTTGTTAAAGCCGATATTATTTCTCTTTTCCTACTTTTGCGAAAAGATTGTGGTCGTGCAGAAGCGTTCTACGTTTAAGTCTGTACGCACTATTGCACATACGTAACAGGTCAGCGTCAAAGAAGGAGGGGTTTGGAGTTTGAGCCCGGGTGGCCCGGATGGTTTTTCTTCTGCTGAGCTCAAATTTCGGGACTAAAAGTCGCTGAAAAATCTGTTAAAAGCGTAAAGCAGGCTAAAAACCACTAGAAACCGCTCTAGATAATTTTACATTTTGGGCTCTACGTAGATGGTTTTAAATGAAAGAAAACACTGAAATCTACCGAAAAAGACGAAAACTATCTAAACATCTAGGAGGTCTTGGGAATTTACCAGGCAATACAGATACATGTAGTTGAGAATGTAGTAGTTTTTAGGACGGTTGTATTCCTGACATAAAGGGCCGTCGATATAAACTTAGCTATTCTCGGAGGGGAGTGAGTTGGAGTACTTTCTATTGGGTTCTCTTATTTTGTAATCGTTTTTATTACAACACCTCCATCGAAATCGGAAGTGAACCCAACTCACAAAGCATCCCCTGCGTACACTACATACGACTGCAGAATAGTGAAAAACCATACATGTACCGGAGATTTCCGCTTATAAGACCACCATAGTTAGAAGACCATGGTCTTTAAATAGGTTTTTGTTTCCAGTTATAAGACCATGGTCTTCAAATAGGTGGTCACAAAACTGGGTTCATACACACTCATTTTCCAGTTAAAAGACCATGGTCTTAGTTTAATTGACCGATTTTATCAGACAATTAACTGTTATTAAAGTGAACAAAAGCTGTCCATCGTGATAAAACAAAGGCAGAAGTACATAATATAGATAAAACATTATTCTGATTTTTGTTTTGAACGCAATACAGTACCTGCTATGCTTCAACACAACCTTTCTTTTTGTAATTTCAAGTAAAGTTTTACAAGTCAAGCGTAAACTGGGCAGGCATGTCTGGAACAGCCATCTAGGTGAAAAACAAATTCAACTATTGGCCAAAAATCCTTTTTTGCAGTAAAATTACATTTTCCAGTTATAAGACCATGGTCTTCAAAAGGGCGCCAAAAAGTGACCCTAAATTTGGGCATTTTCCAGTTATAAGACCAGGTCTTATAAGTGGAAAACTCCGGTAACAGGGGGTCTGGGGGGTCTGCCCCCACCCGACTTACGCCAGACCCCCCGGATGGGGACCCCCCTCCCGAGACGATTTCACCGACCCCCCCTCCGATTTTTCTGGGAAGTAAATTTTCGAGCAAATTTTTGCAATTTTTTACAATTTCACACACAAAAATTGCCAAAATCGCCTGCAAAACAGCACTTTTTAGCTGTATTTCAGCCCAAATTAACGATTTTTGGCAATTTTTAGCCAAAAAATTGCGATTTTTGAGCGTTTTTTAGTGCCCACCCCCCTCCCCCAAAATTTTGGCTCAGGCCCCCCCCCCCGGCCGGCGCCAGACCCCCCCAACCCCCCTCCCCCATCGGCGGATCACCTGTTACATGTATGTGAAAAACACTGCTTCAAACGTGTTTAGTTTCAGGTTTTATATCGTCTTCTGGGAAAAGTTTTCATTATCTATCGCTAAAAAGTTTTCAGGCTAGAACCCCTGGCATATTTGTGTACCAATACGGGCAATTTTGCTGGGGCAGGGTTACCGAAAACCGATTAGGATAAAGAAAACAAATTCTACAAGCAAAAAATTAAAAGATAGGTACCTGATGATGTTCGGCAACGGCATGGCTGGTGGGACAGTAGGGGAGGCCTCTAACAGGGTCTATTTCCTGATCACAGGATGTTTGTCCGATGTAATCATGCTCGTTAGAGGCAGTGTTTTGGGCTTGCGGATCAGTGGCTTCTTGGCCCAGTCCTTCTACTTTTACCAAAGCGGAGTCGAGGTACTTATTTGCAGCACAAGCTCGTCGACCTCTGCCAAATGCTTTTCCTTCCCTCTCGATGCTTTGAGTCGCAATTTTCGCCCAATGCACCGGTTTTCTCTGCGTTCTTTTGCGACCAGACATTTTTTCTAAGAAGATGCTACCAGAGTTTTCCACACGAATTCAAGGCCAAACTCATTTTTCTCTTCTTTTTTTTATTTATTCTTCTTTTTGCGACTCATAAAATCACTCATAAAATCGGAATCATAAATATGAGTGCGCGCAAAACGTTGTGAAACCGACTTTATGAGGACTCATACTATGAGCTCATATTCTCATAACTCATAAAATCATAAATATGAACGTTTTATGAAATAGGCCCCTGGTTTCCGCTGTTTAACAGGAGTTTTATGCTTTTTTGTTTATTATTATCAGTTTCACTAACAATTTCTCAGTTTCATTCAAAGTTTTCCATGATGGACTTCCAAACTGTCTGTTTTGCAGCTGGAAATTGACCCGTCTCAACCCTGCAAAGCCAAAGCGAAGGATAGTTTGAGACTTTTGCATTGAATAAACATTCTACCGATACATTACTTGGTTCCTCACAAGTAAGCACCAATTACAAAAAAAGCCAAAAAATAAAAAAATAAGCCCGCTAACCGTTCCTTTCGAATAACTTTTTATGGAGGCGCCGGAGGGACTTGGGACTCAGGGCGAAAGTTGTTGACAAAGTCGAGCTCCGGTCTGGGATAAATCCTAATCTGCGCTTTGTTTACTCTAAACATTAATATGCAGTTTACAGAAAAAAATAAGCTTTTCCTGAAGATGGTATGAACTGCGCAGAAGGTAACTGAACTGCGCAGCGCAGAAAGAGTGTTAGTGGGCAACAAACAGGTGCACAATGTTTAAGAGCCGGTTTATATAAGGGTCGACTCTTCCCGGACAAATCTCAACTTCTTGTCTCCGATTTGGCTAAAATTTTGTATTTTGGTATAATTTAACCTAAAAAGCCATTTTATCACCTTCCCGGCCATTTTTGAGAGGGTCACTTTTTCGACCCTCTCACAGATTTCGAGTCATAACTCGGGACCAAATGACCATAGGAACTTGCGAATTGCATATTTAGAATCAGAAAAATATTTTCTTTCAAATGATACCCTACTCGACTGCATTACATGAAAAAATTTTTTTTCGAACCCCTTCCGGGACCGATTTGACCCCCACACAGTCATGTTCCCAACTGTTTTATTTCATAGAAATATAGCGCTATGTTTTTGCTTTCGATTAAAGAAAAAAAATCGAGAAAAAAAAGGGGGGGAGAATTTGAGTTTTTGGGCCTTGAAAGTTAAAAATCAAAAAAAATTTCCTTATGATGGGTTGCACACTATAAACAACAGAACTTGGTCAGTTTTGAATCGATTTCGGAGACCTTTGGCACACGTATTGTAATGTTCATCTTGCACATAGCGCACAAACCTGGTCCTGGTTGCCGCTGTTTAACACGAGTTTTATGCATATTTTTTTTTATTTTCAGTTTTGCAAACAATTTCTCGGGTTCATTTGATGTTTCCCATAATGGGCGTCCAAATTGTCTTTTTGAAAAGAATTAGAGCTGGAAATCGGGCGGGCCCAACCCAAGCAATGCCTAAGTGAAGGATAGTTGGAAACTATTGCATTGAATAAACATTCTGCTTACTTGGTACTTACAAGAAGTAAGCATCAATTAGCATTGTGCACTATAACGAATTTACAGAGACTGCTTAGACTCTGTTTCTCTCGTTATTTGTTTTCTCCTTAAGCAATGCCATGCAAGATTTGCATAGGTGTGCATGTGAATAGACTAAAATAAACATTATTGATCCTGGGCGCTGTGGGATGATGGTGACTGTAAAACTCGTCATCTCGACTCAACTATTGACATACATACAGTACAAACCACGAACTGAGTACCATTTTCCGTGGCTGACGGAAAAAGGTCCGTGTTGCAGCCTATCTTTACTGCCTGGCTGTCCGTGGGTGCTAAGCAATAAGGCAGCTGCTAGGCCGTCCTATGGGGCATAGTCCGTGGGTGAACTGTGCGGGTCCGTGGGTTGTCCGTAGGAGTCCGTGACCTACCAAGCGGCGGTTGCGTCTATTAGGTAATAATAGGGCCAAGCAGAAGCAGACCTCAATTATCTGTTTACTCTAATTACATGGCGCCTGCAGTAAGTAGCAGAGGCAATATCAGGTCACGGCAGCTTTTGTTATACGCCTTCGAGCTTTGAATCTACCTAAAAAAACTGCTTGCGCCACTCCGAGTCAACTATTTGGCATAGCTGCTTCTTAATTTCGTAGTGCTGCGCGAGTGTATGGCGTTAGGGGTAGCCGAGTGCTCGGCAGACGTGAATATTAGCGTGGCAAACACAATTTTCTCACCCGTAATATCTGATCTTCAGCCAGCGAACTTTGCTTCAAAACAACAGATTTGGTATTTGGGTAAACTTTTTCAGTGTTCCTACGACTAGCTTAGCTATTGTTCTGTTCTGCCTCTGGTCTACTAGAATAGAATTATCTGATAATAAATAAAGGCACAGTTTTGCTTGGTCGTTTCCTGCCTTCACTTTCAGCTGAGCGATTTTTTGGTCATACAATATAGAGGCTCAGCCGGTTGGACAGCAGCAGAGAATAGGTTTTCCCCTAAAGCTTAAGCAACAACAAAACCAAGCAACTTGACCGCAAGCTGAGATACAAAGAAGTCGGACAGGCGCATCTATTGTAATCTCTAATCGGGCGCGCAGCTGAGGCGCTCTTGTGTAAACAAATGGTTGGGTCCCTAACACGTTCGTGGCCGGTTCGTGGGCTTAAATTACAGTCCGTGATAGTCCGTAGGGTACGGAAAATGGTACTCGGTTCGTGGTTTGTACTGTACATATGCAAACTATAGTCTGTTCAAAAAATAAGCGACCTGGCGGTATTTTGCGAATAACTGTTTTGGGTGGCCTCCGGGCGACTTGAGCCTCTTAACCAAAGTTGTAGACAACGTCGAGCTCCTGCCTGGGGTGAATCCTAATCTGCGCTACGTTTCCTCTGAACACAAAATTTGCGCAACATCAAAAAATGAGCTTTTTTCTAATTGCGATGAAAATTAGACGACTGCAGAATTCGATTCTTGAGTCCTTGGCGACTCCAATGATGCTTTCCTCATGTGTCTAGGCCAAACCGATGTGGAGATATGGCCGGTCAAATTATGAAAAAATCGTGAAAAATGGCATTTTTTACCGATTTACGGTATCAGGGTGAGGTTTTCAGGGTCGGGAAGTGTCAGAATCGATTCCGGCGGTCAAGAATACCCCATTCAGGAAGTTTCACCGAAATCCGTCAGTCTGCCTATGTTTCCCCCTCTATTTTGTGAAATTTTCAGAAAAACGCCGTTTTTCACGATTTTTTCATAATTTGACCGGCCATATCTCCACATCGGTTTGGCCTAGACACATCAGGAAAGCATCATTGGAGTCGCCAAGGACTCAAGAATCGAATTCTATAGTCACCTAATTTTCATTGGCAATTAGAAAAAAAGCTCATTTTTTGACGTTGCGCAAATTTTGTGTTCAGAGGAAACGTAGCGCAGATTAGGATTCACCCCAGGCAGGAGCTCGACGTTGTCTACAACTTTGGTTAAGAGGCTCAAGTCGCCCCGAGGCCACCCAAAACAGTTATTCGCAAAAAACCGTCAGGTCGCTTATTTTTTGAACAGACTATAGTTTGCATATGTACATATGTCAATAGTTCAGTCGAGATGACGACTTTTACAGTCACCATCCCACAGCGCCCAGGATCAATAATGTTTTTTTAGTCTATTCACATGCACACCTACGCAAATCTTGCATGGCATTGCTTAAGGAGAAAACAAATAACGAGAGTAACAGAGTCTAAACAGTCTCTGTAAATATTCGTTATAGTGCACAATGCTAATTGATGCTTACTTCTTGTAAGTACCAAGTAAGCAGAATGTTCATTCAATGCAAAAGTTTCCAACTATCCTTCACTTAGGCATTGCTTGGGTTGGGCCAGCCTGATTTCCAGCTCTAATTCTTTTCAAAAAGACAATTTGGACGCCCATCATGGGAAACATCAAATGAAACCGAGAAATTGTTTGTGAAACTGAAAATAATAAACAAAATAAGCATAAAACTCGTGTTAAACAGCGGCAACCAGGACCAGGTTTGTGCGCTATGTGCAAGATGAACAATACAATACGTGGGCCAAAGGTCTCCGAAATCGATTCAAAACTGACCAAGTTCTGTTGTTTACAGTGTGCAACCCATCATAAGGAAAATTTTTTTGATTTTTAACTTTCAAGGCCCAAAAACTCAAATTCTCCCCCCTTTTTTTTCTCGATTTTTTTTTCTTTAATCGAAAGCAAAAACATAGCGCTATATTTCCATGAAATAAAACAGTTGGGAACATGACTGTGTGGGGGTCAAATCGGTCCCGGAAGGGGTTCGAAAAAAATTTTTTTCATGTAATGCAGTCGAGTAGGGTATCATTTGAAAGAAAATATTTTTCTGATTCTAAATATGCAATTCGCAAGTTCCTATGGTCATTTGGTCCCGAGTTATGACTCGAAATCTGTGAGAGGGTCGAAAAAGTGACCCTCTCAAAAATGGCCGGGAAGGTGATAAAATGGCTTTTTAGGTCAAATTAAATCAAAATACAAAATTTTAGCCAAATCGGAGACATAAAGTTGAGATTTGTCCGGAGGTTAAGGAGCAAAAGTCGATTCCTTAGAGAAACCGGCTCTTAAAAAGAATGGTCTAAAATGAAAATGAAGATGACTCCAGAATTCGCATCTAGATTATTTTCGGGTGTTCAATGATGCATAGCCAAAGCGAAGGATAGTTTAAGACTTTTGCATTGAATAAACATTCTACCATACCAACGTTGCACATACTTGGCGCTTCATAAGTAAGCACCAATTACAACCTGTCCAAAAAATAAGCGACCTAACGTTTTTTGCTTATAACTTTTTATGAAGGCGCTGGATCGACTTGCTTGAAGACCAAGACCAGATCGAGGACCAAAATTATAGAAGCAGTTGAGCTCCTCTAGTCTGGCTGGGATAAATCCTAATCTGTGGTACGTTTACCCAGAACACTAATTTACGCCACATAGAATGAGCTTGTTCCTAATTGCGATAAAATGAGAATTCACATCAGAGTGTTTGGGGAGTTCATTGATGCTTTTACGACATTTCTAGGTCAAACCGTTCCAGAGATTTAGACAGGCAAAAGTTACGAAAAATGGCGTTTTATCGAAAATTTCACGTAAAAGGAGGAACATAGACGGACCAATGGATTTGGCTGAAACTTCTTGGATAGAATATTAATGGGCGCTCAAATCGATTCCGACACTTCCCGACCCTGAAAGCCTGACCCTGATATCGTAATTCAGCTTCAGTAAAAATTAGTAAAATCGGAGCTGCTTGGTCAAAAATAAAAATTAAATTGAAGGACTGAATTTGTAGTAAGTAGTAAAATAAAAATTCACTAGTAAAATAACAGTATGTGCCCTGCCGCGTTAGTCTATACTTAGCGCCAATTTGGTTGGTGGTTACATTAAGAGTCGTTCTCTGGTCAGATCGAGTTTCAGTATTCAGACCCAAAATTGAAACTTTGGCCTAGAGAGCTGTAAGTTGGTACACTAATACATATCGATAGGTTATGTAACCACCGCAAAGGATTTCCCGATTTGACGCTCCAGTCCCGAGATACAGCCGTCTGAAAATCGGCTCGCTTAACCATGGGACAAAAATCTCGAACTTGAATTTCTTTCCTGCTAAAAATAGTTGGGACCTAGAATTTGGGGATTTTACGTAACTTTTAGAGTACTTTAAGAATTTTGGGTCGGTTTTCGATTTTGACGAAAAACATTTTTTTCGACCCCCTTCCCGCCCCCCTAGCTCGTCTGGAACCCCCCCCCTATGTGGGTTTTTTTTATTTCAGAGTACTATAGCGCCATTTGTTAGCTACAGATTGGTGCCAAGCATGATAGCCCACGGCCCGGGGTTTTGCAGTAAATTGACTTCAAATGGCTGAAAATCGCATTTTTTTTTCAGTTTTACTATGGGACAAAATTTCGAACTTGAATTTCTTTCCTGCTAAAAACAGTTGGGACCTAGAATTTGGGGGTTTTAAGTAACTTTTAGAGTACTTTAAGAATTTTTGGTCGGTTTTCGATTTTGACGAAAAAAATTTTTTTCGACCCCCTCCCAGCCCCCCTAGCTTGTCTGGAACCCCCCCTATGTGGGTTTTTTTATTTCAGATTACTGTAGCGCCATTTGTTAGTTACAGATTGGTGCCAAGCACGATAGCCCACGGCCCGGGGTTTTGGAGTTAATTGACTCCAAATAGCTGAAAATCGCATTTTTTTCAGTTTTAATATGGGACAAAATTTCGAAGTTGAATTTCGATTTTCAGCTATTTGGAGTCAATTTACTCCAAAACCCCGGGCCGTGGGTTATCGTGCTTGGCACCAATCTGTAGCTAACAAATGGCGCTACAGTACTCTGAAATAAAAAACCCAGATAGGGGGTTCCAGACGAGCTAGGGGGGTGGGAGGGGGTCGAAAAAAATTTTTTTCGTCAAAATCGAAAACCGACCAAAAATTCTTAAAGTACTCTAAAAGTTACTTAAAACCCCCAAATTCTAGGTACCAACTGTTTTTAGCAGGAAAGAAATTCAAGTTCGAAATTTTGTCCCATAGTAAAACTGAAAAAATGCGATTTTCAGCCATTTGAAGTCAATTTACTGCAAAACCCCGGGCCGTGGGCTTTCGTGCTTGGCACCAATCTGTAGCAAACAAATGGCGCTACAGTAATCTGAAATAAAAACCCCACATATGGGGGGGTTCCAGACGAGCTAGGGGGACGGGAAGGGGGTCAAAAAAATTTTTTTTCATCAAAATCGAAAACCGACCAAAAATTCTTAAAGTACTCTAAAAGTTACGTAAAACCCCCAAATTCTAGGCTCCAACTGTTTTTAGCAGGAAAGAAATTCAAGTTCGGAATTTTGTCGCACAGTAAAACTGGAAAAAAATGCGATTTTCAGCCATTTGAAGTCGATTTACTCCAAAACCCCGGGCCGTGGGCTTTCGTGCTTGGCACCAATCTGTAGCTAACAAATGGCGCTACAATAATCTGAAATAAAAAACCCACATAGGGGGGTTCCAGACGAGCTAGGGCGGCGGGTAGGGGATCGAAAAAAATGTTTTTCGTCAAAATCGAAAACCGACCAAAAAATCTTAAAGTACTCTAAAAATTACGTAAAATCCCCAAATTCTAGATCCCAACTGTTTTTAGCAGGAAAGAAATTCAAGTTCGAAATTTTTGTCCCATAGTTAAGCGAGCCGATTTTCAGACGGCTGTATCTCGGGACTGGAACGGCAAATCGGGAAATCCTTTGCGGTGGTTACATAACCTATCGATATGTATTAGTGTATCAACTTACAGCTCTCTAGGCCAAAGTTTCAATTTTGGGTCTGAATAGGGCAAAGGGCCAAAACTCGATCAGTTCAGAGACTGACTCTTAAGTTTCAGTGGAAATATTCAGTTTAAGAGTGCTTGCCAAAAAAAGTCAGGCAAGCTCCCTTATGGGGGCGGCCGATGGAATTTTTTGACCCCCCATTTTTATTGGCTCATTTGAATTGCCCTATTATAAAACCCCCACAGCCGCGTCGGTTTCGCTCTGGCCGCACTCAAACCGGAGTAATGGTTTGAAGAAGGGTGCTGCGCCGGATCTCCCAGATTTGGCTCCTCCATGCTCTTTCAACTGCTGTCAAATTGGCAGCTTTCGAGATAGCACCTTGAAATTGGACACACTTATACAGATTTTCCCGCTCTTTCAAACGCAATAGAGAACAACTGAATACGATGAAAACTGCCAGATTCAGACGCGATTTATTAAAGTTCGGGGGACCCGAAATAGACGTGTCTTTCAATTGAAAGAAGTGCCTATGTGGCAACGAGCTCCAGAGCTGATATTTTCAACATAAGTTGACCATGTAAGGATGCATCAAAACCTACAGGCAAACCCACCGATTCGGCTTTGTTTGGGAGCTGTGCAGCTTTGAAGATGACCCTTTTGATCACGATTTTTAGGCATGACAAGCAAATGTAGATCAATTACTCTTTGTCGAAGGCACCTAGAGAGCTGTCACTTGCAACCCATACTAAAACGGACATGCTCTTTCAGAATATCAGCTTCATTTGCCTGTCCAGTTCTTCAGTCCCAAGTAATTTTCACATTTTCATGTGTATGCTGAATCTGACCGAATTTCCGGTACCACCTAACTAGGCTGGTCACTACTCCTGTAGTTTCTGGTTAATCAACCTGAAATTTATCCCAATTGTGCAGAATTTCCCGCTCTTTCAACTGATTCACTCGCCGCATCAATCGGATGCTCAGTTCAAATGTTATATCTGATTGTTTACAAATACGTTTTCTGCAGTGCAACCCTGGGACACATCATCGATTAACTTTGCTCAAAAGTGCAAGGCTTTGTCTACACTTATAGAAAACGCCAATAGGACACCAGCTTATATAGCACGACCACAACCGCTTTACCTATAAGTAAATTTTGTTGAATAAAATTTACATGCTGTAGTACATTTAGGGGCTCCATACTAGCAAGAATTTATTGATAAAAGAAAGTGCACTGTAAGTGTATTATTTTG
>JASANB010002835.1:0-67457 GCA_030248155.1 Sabatieria punctata | reverse complement strand
CTTTGTCTGTTTGCTTACAGGATCAGCAAACACGAAAGCACAAGGAACAGCCCATTCTTCCTGATGTTCGGGAGAGAACCTCGAGTTCCTCTTGACACTGTATGGAAGACACCAAATAAGTTATATGTAGACACTGTAGATTATGTTACTGACCTAAAATACCACCTGCAGGATGCTTGGATGATTGCCAAACGCAATATTGAAGGAGCGCAGACGAAACAGAGTAAGAACTATGATAAAACCAGCGCACCAACTAAAGTAGGAGTTGGGACTCAGGTACTAAGAAAAAGGCCTGAAACGACTGTCCCTGGTACGACTAAAAAGCTAGATCGTAACCATTGGGCGGGTCCTTATGAAGTCCTTAAAATGACAGACACTAATGCTGAAATCAAGCTCACAGATAATAAAAGTGTATGGGTTAACCTAAATGATTTGAAATTGTATCCAACTTCTTATGTTCCCAGTTTTCAGTCCACAGAATCACAATCTGAGCTTCACGACACACCTAGCAGTGGAGTAGAAGTACCAACAATGTTGCATCACTATAATTTGCGACCACGGAAGAAGACAGGCGATGCACTGGTCGTTGCACCAGTCATGCAAGGAACAGACTATGGTACAGTTCAGAGCTCACCACCTAGTAGGTACGTTATCAGGGATCGCAGTGAGCCTGGTGCTCGTGGATCTGGAAAATCTTCCTTTTTCAACAAACTTAGAAGGTCAAGTACCGGTTCACGGCCAAGACCGGCACTCAATATTGATCACCCACATCTAACTCAGGATATGCCATGTGGCAATATACCAGCACCGCCATTAGCCGGCATACAGCATAGCACAGCCACCCTCATGCGATATGACCCGACTGTTAATCTTCCACCTATCGAGATTGCCCCCGGACCACCCATCCTCAAACGGCGTGGTTCCGATGGGTCCGTCTCCTCACAAACTGCCTTTGAAAGAGAACTCAGTGAAAAACTGAAGTTACGACGGCAGGTTGTTGAGAATCACAGCGCAGTCATGCAAAATAGTGGCTCATTGCCTAATTCCAATTCAGTTTACAAACATGTAGGTGATAACAATGCTAGATTTCTATCCAGAATTGCCAATGAACAGTTGAGCAGTCAGATAGGTACTGCAAGAACTGAAACCAAATCTGCATACAAGGCAGCGACTACTGATGTGGCAGTACAGGCTGTCAAAGTTAGTTTCAGCGACCCGGAAGTGAGACCAAACGTTGGTGTAGCACCACCGATCTTGAAATATCAATTCACTATTGACCCGAATGGCGTCCGACCTAAATATGCCACACGAGGGTCTGTAGGCATTGACTTGGCGAACCCAGCAGATGCCTATCTACCACCAAAACAAGTCACACCAATAGACTTGGGGATCAGTGTTGAATTACCAACGGGTTATTATGCACAATTGAAGGATCGCTCCTCAGTAGCGATGCGTGGCATAATCGTCTGTGCAGGCGTGATAGATCCTGACTATTGCGGATCGATACGGGCCATCTTTTACAATAGCACGGACAGCGTGCAGGTCTTAAATGAAGGCGCGCGCATCGTGCAGATGCTCATACTCCCCTATGCGCAGCCTGCATTGCTAGCAACAAACGACTATCGCCCACCAACCAGTCGTGGTGCACGTGGTTTCGGCCACAGCGACGACTCACTTAGTGCCTTTACGGCTGGCGAGGTCGAAGAAATAGAGAGAGAGCTGGATGGGGCCTATCCAGATGTCTTTGATGACGATCTCAATAATGAGCTGGATAACCTCCAATTCCAGGCCGATGAACAGTTGGCTGAGCTAGAAGCTCAGGTCCGAGCCTTCACTCTGGCCAAGTGAAGTACTCATGGGAAACACCTGGCCCCGTCTTTTTGTCCGTCTCAATTCATTTTATGATTTTCTGATTCATTTACTATGTCTTTAGTTCAGTACAAGTCTAATTCCGTGTATTTGTCTGTGTGTACCGTAGTTTAGGATGTCTAGGTATTCAGTCTATAAACACATAGTTTTGATAATTGATGCACTATTGTCTGTATCTCATCATCTAATTACCATAGTAATTTGCCATAACTTTCTTGTTGCTACCATTCACGTAATGATATCCTTGTATTTGTCTGTTAATGTTAACCTAATGTCAACTTCC
Source organism: Sabatieria punctata (assembly GCA_030248155.1). Classification (NCBI taxonomy): domain Eukaryota; kingdom Metazoa; phylum Nematoda; class Chromadorea; order Araeolaimida; family Comesomatidae; genus Sabatieria; species Sabatieria punctata. Next base: position 65,305 of record JASANB010002835.1, on the reverse strand, counting down.
TGAACTCTATTATCATACTGTAATTGTAAGCCTTCACTCAACTCCTGCCACTCAGTTCACAAGACACTAGAAGGTCAAATCCGTTCCACAAAGCCAAGAGATCCACAAGATCAATCTGCCCCATGTATCGGAGTGTGATCGTGTCGGGACGACACTTCTTGCCGCGTGGGAGATGTGACGGAGAATCTACATAATGCATTTAGTAATTACTATATCTACTTACATGTGTAATAGCCGTTTTGTTAAAGTAATGCTAATTAAATAGCAGTGCCAGACACAGGTACTACGTAATTGCCTTACTTTGGCTCACGTGCAAGCACCGAATATTCTGGTGCGACATTGTAATAGTCAAGAGACAGTGATGTAGTCAGTGAGTGAGCGAGTCGGCCGAGTGTGCGAGTTGGTCGGTCGGTCAGTTGACGAATAAAGGTTTTCTCGATTGGTTCGTCTGTTCTATTATTCTTCTAGTTCAGTGTATAGACACCAATAGGTCAAATGAACACCATTGCTAATTCAGTTTATAACCACTAGGTTTGGCGAACACAAGTTCTAATCAAGTTTAGAGTTGCTAGTTTCCGATTCTGATGGTTAATTACTGAGTAGGGACACTCGGTAGTTACAGGACCGCTTCAGGCACGAGTAACCTGACCGGTGACAATAGGCCGTTTAGCCGTAGGCGTCACACACTGAAGGTCGAGAGTACCTGGGCACAGGAATGTATGGTATGGCGCCAATATGGACGAATACCATTTAATGGTAAAGCAACTCTATTTTCCTTCAGTATACTTCAGTCTTTTAAAATTGAATCTCTTCCATTTTCTCAGACCGAAAGCCTATGTACCTTTGATTTGTAGAGTTGATCCAAAATAATGTTGGATATATAGTCACTGCTAACTTTGGACATCATATTCAGTGCCTGATTGGCCGTAAAATTATGCTCAGTTCCATTTTCAAACATCTCTGCTATTTCAACTTGCCGCTTTGCCCTCCCAGTCTGGTTCATCCCCGCTTCTGCACGCATGGTCATTTTTGCCAGTTCAATCTTAGACAGCAATTCTTTGAACTGTTGCTGGTTAGCATAGAGAAATCGCTTTCTGACTGGGTTCAGATTGCACACTGTAACAGCTGGAAATGTGGCCTCAGTCGTATGTTGTATCTTCACTTGGGTATAGGTAGTGTACTCGAAGTATTTTTGGAAGATGGTGACTACTTGGTATATACTCACTCCCCAAGCAGATATCAGTGCCAATGTCCAAATCATCCTCCAGATGTAGTTGTGCCAACCTTTCTTCAAGAATATTATTCCCAAGGCTGATGTATATTCAGCGAAATCATCGAAGTGTTCTTTTCGGGTTAGCGGCTTGGTGGGCATAGTGGATAGCGAGTTTTACCTATTGCTAGGTTAGTCAGCCCTCTGGATCAACTGACTAGAGGCAGTTAGGGCAATCGCAGCAATTAAAATGATTGATTGACGGTAATTAAATTTGTGTGCTAATGTGGTTTGGTAGGGACCACTTAGCTAATTTGCCTAACGTAGTTTACTGCAGGATGTTGGGTGATGAATGATTTAGTAATCTAGACAGACGAATCTCTTTAGAAGTCGTGCGATCTGAGCAAGTCACGTGCAACGATAGCTATAGATGTAAATATATTTCTGATTTGTATTCAAGCATTTGCAGGTATAAAATTTAGCTTTCGAACATGCAGCTAATTTTACCTAACGCGAAAGCAAAAATCCGTGAGATTTGTATAAGTTGAGACAGAATGCGGTACGTTTCAGGCATTAAAATTTCTTCAATGCAAAATTGCGCACATTGGTAGGAGGAAAAAATAGATACCCTAGGGTGTGAGTGAGCACTGTTCTCCATAAAAACGAAATCCAAGGGGAGCGCCCCGCTTAACCCAACAAATTTACAATTGTGGACCTGGGTTGTCTGCTGCAACCCATCCATCAGCTTCAGAACTTGATCTTCAGGCAAAGCCCAGCCAAAAATCGATAATACAGTATAGATAAAAAAAATGTCCCATCGCTTTTTCGGCCTTCACTCAAACGTTTCGTTCTCAGTCACTTCTTTACCGATTTGGCTCAAATTTTCAGCAAAAATTAACAACATGGTTGGCTAAATATTCTGCAAGTGTGGTGCCAAAATTCCGACTCATACTGGTTTTATGACCCGAAAACTAGGAATGAGGGTGGTCCACGCAAATTTATTTTTTTTTCGGTAATACAAGGAGTACAGTCCTAAAACTTGCAGGAATGATTGGTGTTGCTATTGGGCATAACATACTAAGCGGGCAGCCCTGTAGCTCAAAGGGCACTAAAATGGGGGAATTTCAAAAACATGACGAAATATGACTTTTCTTCGTAAAACCGGCAAAATGACGATTCTAAAGATTTTCAATTTTCAAAAAACGCTGCAGGGATGGTTACTATGGTGTGGAACAGAGCTTAAATATCAGGTTCATTTATTTGTCGAACTTCCTGCTACAATCTATGTTGATTAACAACAGATTCAGTGCTTTGATTCTAGAAGGTGCAGATTTCTTAACTATGGGATTTTCACTCATGTTTTTGAAATTCCCCCATTTTAGTGCCCTTTGAGCTACAGGGCTGCCCGCTTAGCATGTTATGCCTAATAGCAACACCAATCATTCCTGCAAGTTTCAGGACTGTACTCCTTGTATTACAGAAAAAAAAATAAATTTGCGTGGACCACCCTCATTCCTAGTTTTCGGGTCATAAAACCAGTATGAGTCGGAATTTTGGCACTAAACTTGCAGACTATTTAGCCAACCATGTTGTTAATTTTTGCTGAAAATTTGAGCCAAATCGGTGAAGAAGTGACTGAGAACGAAACGTTTGAGTGAAGGCCGAAAAAGCGATGGGACATTTTTTGATCTATACTGTACCGGAGTTTTCCACTTACAAGACCTGGTCTTATAACTGGAAAATGCCTAAATTTAGGGTCACTTTTTGGCGCCCTTTTGAAGACCATGGTCTTGTAACTGGAAAATGTAAATTCGCTTCAAAAAGCGGAATTATGGCCAAACATTAAATTGATCTTGACGTACGTAGATGGTTGTTCCTGGAATTCCTGACCATTTTACGGTTAATTTGCAAAACTTTCTTCGAAATTTTTCAAGGAAATAGTGTTGAAGCATAGCAGAGTACTGTATTGTGTCGAAAACAAAAACCAGAATATCATGTTTTGCATTCGAATGTACTTCTGTGCTTGTTTTCTAACGATAGACAGCTTTTGTTCACTATAAAAACAATTGCTTGCGTCTCAAAATTGGTCAATTTAACTAAGACCATGATCTTTTAACGGGAAAATGGGTGTCGATGAACCCAGTTTTCTGACCACCTATTAGAAGACCATGGTCTTTTAACTGGAAACAAAAACCTATTTAAAGACCATGGTCTTCTAACTATGGTGGTCTTATAAGCGGAAATCTCCGGTATGTCGGTCATTAAAAAACCGGTCGCAATAATGTTTCAGTGAGCTATAATAATTTATCAGCGGTCAGGGGACAATAATACACACTCTATAATAGTCCTTTCAACCAACGTTTAATTCCAGTCTCTTTTTGGACACGGCTTTCTGTAAAGTCGTAAGGTTTTATTTTCTGTACCTTTACTGTTCTATTATTATTAGTAATAATAATTAGTAAAATACAGTTGGTAAGGTCTTGTTACGTTAAAGTTGAACAAGTATGGGAGTGGTATAGTATAGGGCTGCCCATTTTAGGCTCAAATCGATATTTTCTAACCTGTCCCTTTGTTAACAACCAGTCGTAATAATGTTTCAATGATGTATAATTATACATCGGCTATGATTGACTAACACAAGTCGTCATCAATTTGAAAACTTTTTTTCGGAAACGGCGTTTGGTCAAGTCGTTGTGGTATAATTTTGTGTCTGCTTTTCTGTACTAATATAATTATTGGTAAAATACACCTGGTCTGTAGGGTACGTACGTACTACAGCATCTTTCATAGTGTTCTGATGATATCAAAATTCGTCGATATTCAATATGGGCATTTTCACCTCAATATCAATCGATATCAATATTTATAGTTGTTCAAGAAATCTGAAAATTTAAAAAAGCAACTGCTCTCGCTGCTTATCAGTCAATGCAAAGTAACAGCGCTATTCTATTTTCTTCTTTCAGCATGTTTTTTGGGCGTCTATGCGCTACTAAAGCGCGTTTATTATTCATTAAAAGTGACTTACCAAAATTTCCAATTAAGTGTAGTTTTCTGCGCCGATTCAGGATATGACTTTAGTTTTGCGCTACAACCACTTTATTGTGAGCTATGGCCTTCAAAGTTTCATCAACATCAGGGATGTTTAGGTGCGCTGTTTTCCTGTGTTTTTTCCTGTTTTTTTTTTCGAAAAAAAATCGGGTTTTCCTAACGGTCGAAAAAGAAAACACAAATCGCGGAAACAAATTCAACATCCATGGTTTCTGGAGGGATAATCTTGAGATAGACAATCATTGTTCGTGCAGTTCTAAAGAGAATCATGTATGTATTCTAGTTAGAAAACGCAAATTTGGTGGTCAAAAACACATTTTAGGCGTTCTTTTGGTTGACAACAGTGATTTCCAGCGATTTTGCGGTAACTTTAGCTTTCCCGGGCCGGGCCTAGATTTTGGACCTCCTGGCCGGGCCCACCTAAAACAGTCAGGCACTTAACGCCGTTTATGGTACCGAGGGTAGTGGTACCATATATGGTGCCACCACAGGCCCCGAACGTGGTGGTACCATATATGGTGATGACGGTACCATATATGGTGCCGGTACCATATATGGTACCACTAGCCTCGGTACCGATACCATATATGGTACCGGCATTTTATATCCCTTTGTTGCACACCACTGATGTCCGGCAATGGGGACGTCTTTTGAGTTTGACATTGAAGTGACGCGTTTTGATGTCATGTATGTATGTATGTATGTATGTATGTTTACTGCATTATTTAAAACACCCGACACCACTTAAAGCAGCCACTGGGTAAAGCAGTCAAAATAAGAACAGTCATATAAAACAGGACAAAGATAAAATTTGGCACAAATTACTAAAAGGCGCAGAGTCTAAGTAGCGAGTGAAGGCGTTGAGTCCGAGCTGAGGGGCGATTGGTTCGAGTGAGTTCCAGATCCGTGTGGCAGTGGGGTAAAACGTTGCACCCGTGGCAGCGCCTAGAAAACGGGCCGGCTCGACGTGGTGGGAGTGGTTTAACCGCACACTGCGTCTATTTTCTGTTCGTAAAACAATAGCATTTTCAGGACAGTAACGGAAGCCATGTACATACTTATAAAACAGTTTGACTCTCATTTGCGCAGCAACGAGCCAAAGTGGTTTCAGCTTAGCACCAGACAGTTGACTATAGTTGTCTAACAAAGTATCGTAACTAGAGTTGTAGTCATTACAATAGCTTTGCACGTAAAACCGTTGCACTTTCTCGAACACTTGACAACAGTAGGCTAACTTAGGGTAGCAAGCCTCCCAGCCGTAAGTTAACTGGGGCAGAACACAGCTAGAATAGACATTTTTGAGCACGTACTGCGGAGCACCGCTCCTAAACAGTCGAACAGTAGCACCAATGATCCGTCTGGCCCTGAGCACAGCCGCCTCCGTGTGGGCAACAAAAGAAAGCTTACTATCTACCAAGACACCCAGATATCTGAACACAGGCACTTGCTCAATGATCTCACCGCCCAGAGAGATGCTAGCAGACAGGGAAACTGGTCTATTACTTTTTGAAAATATGGTATATTTAGTTTTAGAAGAATTGAGTTTTAGGTGGAGTGAGGAGGTGGTGTGGTAAATGCTACTAACATCCGTCTGGAGCGAATTATTATCAGCATTCGTGAAAATTGGCTTAACTAAGGCAGCATCATCAGCGTAAAGAAACAACTTAGCACCAGAGCTAAGCTGTAACTTTGCAACTCGATTTATATAGGCAACAAAGAGAATGGGTCCCAGTACCGAGCCCTGGGGTCATGCAAGTAGCATTGGATGTGAAGAGCTGTTTTGATGTCCGACTAGGTTTTGACTTTGATGTGTGCTTGACGTCGGGTCGACGTCCATTTTGACGGTATGCGCGTGACATCAAAACGACATAAAAAATGCAGGTGAGTTCTCAGCAAAATTCAACTAACGCCATTGTTATGTTTTTGCAGTTCTGACAGCCAGTAAGTGACGCAGGCAAATTATAGATGTCATATAAAAGCAAAGTAAATAGTAAATTTATATTTAAAATTTGCTGACTACAAATAGACTACTAACTACGACTACATATTCAAAATCGAGAAATTTTGAGACTACTAACTAAGACTACTAATTACAAAGAGTTGGTCGTCGGCACAACGCTCCACCCAGGCCACCGAAAGCTGGTTACAGCGAGTAGGTAAAATGGGAACCAACTGGATCTGCCATTGCACCGAAGCCGCTCCTACAGCATGCCACATTGGAGAAAGATCAATGACGTCAAGTGCTGGCTGAGACGACACAACAAGGCCTATACCGGTTTAGTCCTCCGGCCGGGCGGCAGTGGACGCTGTCAGCACAATGACGTCACCACGCCAGGCGCTCTCTTAGTACCTGGCGCCCAATAGCATGGCTAGAGTGGCTTGGCAGTGAAAGGAGGGCAAACGTCCGAGATGACGAATACGGGGGTTGCGCAATGGACCGTAGAGGTCTGAGCGTAGGGCCGTAAGGTCCCCCCACACATCGGATCGGGCTACTAATTATTTCTGGCGATTTTTAGAGACTACTAACTACGACTACTATTTAAAATTTGGAAAAGAAATAGGTCTAGTCACGGCGGCCCCTGCATCCCTAGCGGTTGTAGCGGTTCATCCTCTCGGCGCGGCAAGTTTCTTGCTGCAAAGAGTTGGTCGTCGGTACAACGCTCCACCCAGGCCACCGAAAACTGGTTACAGCCAGTAGGTAAAATGGGAACCAACTGGATCTGCCGTTGCACCGAAAGCCGCTCCAAAAAGCATGCCGCGTTGGAGGGCAGATCAACGACGTCAGGAGCCGTCTGAGAAACCAGCAATAAGGCCAATACCGGTTTGGCCACTTGGCCGGGCGGCCGTTGGGAGCTGTCGGCACCATGACGTCACCTGCGCAAGGCGCTCTCTTGGTACCTTGCGCCCAACAGCATGGCTTGAGTGGCTTGGCAGTGAAAGAAGGGCAAACGTCCGAGATGACGATATCAGGGGTCACGAAATGGACCGTGCAGGTCTGATCGTAGGGCTGTACATCGTACGCACTTCCCGATATGTTTGATTGATTGATAACGTTTATCCGACACATGCTATAATGTACCGAACAGGATGAAGAAACTGCAGAGAGCAGGAGATACGACATCCTTTGACTAGACTATGCACATTCCCTTGTCCTATCATAACATTAAAATTAAAATACAGCAAGATACTACTACACATTTCGAATATTCATGGTCGGAGCAAATTCAAGAAAGCGTTCAGACTTGACAAAATTAATAAAATCATCCAACGAATAGCTAGAGTAACTTCCCAACAGGTTCCACAACTTTGATGTCTCGCAAATAAAGCTTCTGCATGAACGAACAAGACGAAATCGTGGCACGTGAACTAAAACATTCTGGCTACTTCTCAAGGCACGCATTGGTTCACGAAAGTTGACTACTCCCTCAGGCAAAAAACGAACCTGGTTAATGTATTTGTACAACAAGACACATTTTCGCTCCGCCACAACACGACAAATTGGTTTCCACTTTAACAAGCGCAGCATTTCTTCGTAGGGTAAATCGAACCGGTTAAGAGCTAGCTTTGCTGCATACGATTGGACTCGCTCAAGCCTAATACGCTCTGTGACATTAACAGGATAGATAGCGCAACAGGAGTAGAGTAGACTAGGAAGAATGACTTGCTTATAAACAGCGATAAACTAACGGTTATATTCCGAAATTTTTATAGAAAATAATGAGGAATACTGCTATTTTGCGAATATTTTTAACCTAATAATGAGGACTACAGAGCTGAAACAAATCGGTAAATGCATTAATGACGTTATTTCTGCCTGTTTATTTTAACTAAACTCATAACTAAGTAACTCGATAATTTTTGACTAACTTACTAAACTCAGACAGCAAATTTAGTTACTAACTTTTACTTACTAAATTCAAATTTGAAAAGTTGTAACTAACTTTTACTAACTAAATTAGGAAAATTTTCGTTCGGCACAACACTGGTCTGCTGGATGCTTCTGATAGCTCTATCGGCCACTAGCATAGCTTCCGGCATCTCAAAGTACTTGGCCATGGCGTAAAAACTGTACCAAAATTCTCCTCCTGAACTGGCCCTGGCGATTCGAAATTTTCCAAACTTTATGAAATGCAACAGATCTTGAACAACGAATCTAGCATGACCGGCATAACTAGGACGACCGGTCTTTTTACATGACTTATATTCCTCTGAATGCGCATCGCATTCAAACGTGACTCGCAAGCCAGTCTCCAATTCTTCTACACAGTCTGCTTCTCTCCAGTTACTGGAAGCAAAGAATCGGCCGAATTTACTATGTGGAAAGCTCTTCAACCTCTCCAAAGCTATTTTAGACTCGGCTGTCGCTGAGTCGACCCAACTTTCATTTACCGACAGCTTGATGGTCACGAAGACTTCCTTCTTGGCCCGGTCTATCAAATCGCAAAGCTGACTCAGACAAAAGTAGTCTGCGTCAGATCGAAGCAAGTCCAATTCTCTGGAGTCGGCTGGAAGTTGAACCTTGGAGCCATAACGCAGAAAGCTGAGAATGTAAGGAAACAACTGTCCGTCTCTGTCGATGAAGAGTGGACCCTGTTTCGGCAAGCTAGATCTGCAGTTCTCACTGAACATTCGAGCGAAGAAGCCATCAGAGGAAGTGAGAGTGCTGACCGTGGTCTTGAAGTGTCTTCCACCTACGTTCAACTCCACCATACCCTTGCTGAGCGACATGGCTAGGCAGTGCTTGCATACACCGATAAAATGACTGGGCTTACTCAAACGCTGCTTTCGGGGTTGCCAGATGTAATACCATCACTGATGTAATGCAAGCAGCAATCGAGTATGAGCCACAATTTTCGCTCGCACTCTGGCAAAGCAAGCTGCGTAGAAGGTTTCATCACCTATCAAACAACGAAAATTGAAAACTTATCTTATGTCTCTATATGCCTAGGTTTAGGATTGACGTGACAAAACACGCCTTCTCTATAAGAACTGTACCATGGTGGAATAACATAGCTGAATTTTCCGCCACAGAACGTGCAACATGTGCGCCGTGGTTTGAGTGGACCGAAACCACTGTGATGGTGCAGAGAGAACTATTGAGAGAGAACGCGAGCTCCTGAGCGATCCTCCTAGCATCCACTGGTGACATGAATGGCTGATGGAAGAGGGCAGTGTTTACGACAAAGCTTGGAAAAGGACCAAACAGTAAACACTGCTGGAGTTCCAGCAGCGGCTGCAGAAAGTGATTGAAAACAATGGTGGTCACGTTGAGGTGCATCAACTACTGAAGTAGTGCCTGGAATTTGTTGAAATTTGAAACAGTAAAATACCAAGTGTGTCCACATATTAGGTTCAAAAATCAGCCAATTCGGACCTGAAACAAAAAAGTTCTGAACTTCCGAAATCCCACCGGATATTTGAATCACCCCGTACAAGATAAAAAACAGAAACAGAATGATTTTATTGATTGAGAGAGAGAAGGTACGTATGAGTTGTATGCCTGATAGTTCAGCTTCTTTTTTTCTTTTCTTCACTGCTGATCGTTAGGTTATACGGCTACTGCCATCTCACTGTAGCGTCTCGTGGTCATCTCCGGCTCACCTGTGCATTGCAGAATTGAAGATTTGTAGGGGGTTGCGCAAAGTTACGCAATGAATTGGTGGAGCCTCTCACGCACCAAAGTGAACAGTCGGTCTCTGATTCGATCTAGTCTTGGTATGAAAATCGTTGAAAATCGAACTGGGCTAGCGGACTCGATCGAATCAGGCTGAGATTGACTCTTTATTTTTTACAGACTGATTTTAATTGTAATTATGTAGGGGCGTGCTAATTAAACAAACATGTCATACCACGCTTTTGCTTCTGCCATTCCTTCCGACATATACACTTGGGGTGACGGCGACGACCTGGTGTGTCACCCCCAATCCGGGTCGCAAAATGAACATAGCGACATGCCGAACTCAGCGCCTCTGAAATGAAAGTAGGACTACTGTATGTACTATTACTGATTTTGAGATGCCCGAAATTTTTAAATATGCTAATAAACGTACCGCACCATTCACTTTCCTCACGTTCAGTAGTAGCAACAGTAGTGAAGGTAAAAAAGATCACTAAGACGAGAAGCCAGTATTTCATTGTTGAGCTTGAAAGCACGGCGAACGAAAGAAACGGAATTTCTGATGCAGCTTACACTGAATATTCTAATTTTCAGCTAGTTTATACCCTAGCTTTTCTACAAAAACCTAGCCGCTTGCAAGAAGTAATGGCTGATTTTTAGGCTGCACACAATGGCATGTTTTTGTGAGCTCAGAAAAACTGACACATGTATTATTGTTTACAAAAGCACAATGCTGCCGAATACATAGCATCTATTTTTACTGTCGACCCTATTTCCTTGAATGCGCTGGGTTTTTGGACAAATTTTCAATTGATAACAAGGTAATCGCATGTTTTATGGATTTGACCCTATTCTTTTTTAGCCCACAGTACGACCTATTTTCTGTCTGCGACCGTTTGTGAGCTTGGCATGTTTTCAGAAATCTACTAAATAGAACAGTAGTTCAATTGGACTGCTCTTATAATTACAAAGTCAAAACTATGCAAGCTTTTTGCGCTGACATCAATCTTTTTGCTTTCTTTGTATAGGTACTAAATTTGGTAAATTCTAGCTGAAATTTAAAAAGCACAGTTTAGTGCTAAAGTTTTGTGGGTCTTGAAAGAATTTTTTTAATTCAAAATTGATTCCAACGCGCTATACACGACGATAGCTTCGACAAAGTTTGGTCAATACTGTGTGTGTAGCGGAAAAGTGTCAAATTCGCTTTTTCGGAGAGCTACAACTCCGGTTTTAGAACAATTGGAAAAATAGGATTGCAGACTTGTTTGTTACTTATGTATTTTTCGGGTCTACGTCACGGTCATCTGCAAAGGTCGGGCCGTGCCCGGCCTGTCATTGATTGGCGACTTTAACTAAAAATTTTATTCGATTAGTACCAACAGTTTGTAATTCGTTTACTTAATTAAACTGTTAATTTGATTCTCAGATGACTTTTAAATGCGTTTCTGAAGGCTAATTTTTCAAAATTTTCTCGCCCTGGTTTTGCCACTGCCAAACCAAGCCTTTTCAAACTACTCAAACAGTTATTTTCTATTCATTTTGTGCTTAGAATACCTTTTAATGCGTTTTGATGGCTAATTTTTCAATTTTCTCCCATTCGTTTCGGCAGTAGTGACCCAGCCAGGCTCTTGCACCCACAAAATTTCCATTTGGTCAACACTAAAATTATCAATTTGCTTTAAATATAACTATAAAAATAGATATATTAACAAAATAAGCACATTTTTGAAATCAGCAGGTTAAAATAGCTCAAGTGGACAATTCCGTGATACATGATTCCTTTTAGAACTGCAGGAATAATGACTGTCCTCAAGGTTGCCCTTCCTAAAAGCATCAATGCCAAAATCCTACAATTTGCGGTCAGGAAAAATTTCAAAGTTGGTTGTGAGTGAATCATTGAATTACGATTTCCTGGTGTATTTTGGCGTGAAAAGAACGAATTTGAAGTCGGTGTTCGCCTATCTTGCTTGGTTCGCAGTCTTTTACCTTCCACATTGTGAGAACTTTTTGTTTAAAAACTTTCAATAGGTAAACATACGTACATAAAAATACGCCCTCCACACACAGAAAATGTTAAAATCTAAAATAAGTTTGGGAAAGATATACCTAAAATTAAAGCAGGTGAGGAAATTATTAAAAAAATAATCGAAATTCTGACTGAATTTCAATTAAGTTGCTCTTGAATTATTGCCTAACTTTTGAATTTCAATTAAATTAATTATTGAATTGAATTTAAAAGCGGGGCAATAATTGCGAACTTGAATTACAATTCAGTTTTTCACATCACTAATAGGTTGTAGGTAATCATAGAGATGGATAGAATCATACATGTACTAGCGGGGGTTTGGGGGGGTTACCCGCCCCCTGCTGGAAAGGCCAAACCCCCCCACCCCCCCACCCCCGAGACAGGTTAAGGGACCCCTCCCCCGACCAAAAAATACAAGTGGTGGTAGTGGCTCCAGTATTAACAAACTGGGTCAGAAATCACTAATTTTTAGCCTAAAATTCACTTGAAAAGCCTTTGGAAACCGAATTTTGGCGTTTCCACTGCTGATATTTAAGAAAAATCAGTGTTTTTGGAAGCTCTTTTTGTCATTTTTTGCTTGTTTTTAGCTTTAAAACGCTATTTGGCAGCTTAAAATAGCGATTTTTAGCGTCCTTACTGAAAAAAAAACGTGCTAAAAACGCATTTCTAGGCGTTTTGGAGCTTTTTGAAATTTGGGACCCCCACCTGGGCGAAACCCCCCCCTCGACCCCCCACCTGAGGAAACCACCCCTACCCCCCTCCCCCCAGGTCGGCCCGGAGATGTTATATGTATGGATAGAATACAGATATAAAACACCCGCATGTTTTTCTACAAAGCTCTCATATTTCACCGCCTGTATTTCACTTCAGTCTATCAAGAACGCAGGTAAACTTGAGCAAATCGGTCAGTTCAGTGAGCCCCAAATCCTTCTCTGCTTTTTGGTAGAATATATTTGGTGATGTCTTGTACATAGAGCGCAATTCCCACAGCAATCGACCATCGAAATTGCCGAATCTTGATGAAATGTGACCCAATTCACTATCTGTGAACCACTTTTGGACCTTGGTCTTGTCCCATTGTATAGTGTGGTCAGCTGAGATCCTCCTTCTGGGAGGAGGGTTAGCTGAAAAATATGCAAGTTTGGTTCTATCAAAATTTGGAATTTCAGATCTCTCAGTCTCATAAAAAAGAATATGATATCATTTGGTACAGAGCCTAAGTCGAATATATTTATATAATCTTTTTGGAATTGTGGTTGTAAATTAATTCAATGTGTAGTAAATTAGTAAATAGTAAAATAAAATTGCCTATCAAAAATTAAGAGTATTCCAGACTTACTTCTAGTGGTTCCGGCAATAGTTCTAACTTTTTCCAGTTGTGGAGCCCCAATTTTTCCGCGATCTCCTAACTCTCTAACCACCTGTGTGGCACAATCATCCAGCTATAATAAGTTCTAATACTATTAAAATCTGTTTTACTAACAATATTTTGCATATTCACCTGATCCTCTGAGTAGCAATCAAAGTAGAGCTTTGTACCCATCAAAATACCCAACCACCCATCAGGTTTGTACTTGAACTCAGTACGAATCGGAATTATGTCTTTCTCCAGTCGGTAGGCATATTCTGCTTCTAAAATATTTATAGGATGTAAATAACAGCATAACGATTATAGTTATTAATTTCCTAATTATTATCTTTGATGAACTATTAATTAATTCATACCAGTACGACAGCTTGAACTATTCTTATATCTGTCAGACATGGCCACTACGACGACTGATGCATTTTCGATTGCATCTGCCATTGCCTCCAATGTTGACCCACCTGAAAGTATCTATTTTGCATATTCCCACCTGCATTCATTTACTATCTATTTGCGGTCCTAAGCTAAGCGCATTTATGGCATCGGATGAGCTGGGTTGCATGACCGCAATATCGGTATGCTCACTGTTTGGAATAGTTTGTTGGTGGATCAAACATGGACAGTTTATTTTCTTGAACTCTGCCCTCAGCATTTTGGTTCTGCTCATTGTTGGTAGGACTTTATGGCTGATTTTCCGCAAGAAATGGGTGGCAACTGAGAAATCTAAGGATCTACAAGTTTCTGGTGAAACCAAAAGTGTACAAAAGAATGAAAATAATGTGAAAAAGCAGACCCCCAGGTTTGAAGATGTTGTTTGTTTACAAGTCACCTCTGAAATGCTTAAATAAATGCTTTTTGTGAATCACAACTTTTATTATATTATTATTATCATCATCATCATCTAATTAGCAAATTAACTTTCTTACTCATTCTGTCAGCATCCAACCAAGTGTTGTATCCAAGTGCCTGTATTTTCTTGTTCAATGGTCGAACCAGGTCCTTGTGTTGATGGTCATAACTTATCATCACATAACCTGCATTCTTGTTCTGAGATGTTTTGGCTAGTTTTTCTTTTGAGTTTGGTCTGCCAGCCGCTTGTGTGAATGCCTTTTTGTTTTTATTAGCACTTGGCACTCTGCCATTTACATTCCAAAGTGCTCCTGTGGCCGCTTTTGAAAGTCGCAGCTTTTTGCTATCTTTCAACTTTTCAAGGGCTAAAAGACAACAGCTGGGTGGAGAAGGAGAAGGAGAAGGAGAAGGAGAAGGAGAAGGAGAAGGAGAAGGAGAAGGAGAAGGAGAAGGAGAAGGAGAAGGAGAAGGAGAAGGAGAAGGAGAAGGAGAAGGAGAAGGAGAAGGAGAAGGAGAAGGAGAGTGAGAAGGACAAGGAGAAGGAGAAATACAGTGAGAAGGAAAAGGAGAAATACAGTGAGAAGGAGAATGAGAAGGACAAAGAGAAGGAGAAATATAGTGAGAAAGAGAAGGAGAAGTCAAGGAGAAGGAGAGTGAGAAGGACAAGGAGAAGGAGAAATACAGTGAGAAGGAGAAGGACAAATACAGTGAGAAGGAGAGTGAGAAGGACAAGGAGAAGGAGAAATACAGTGAGAAGGAGAAGGAGAAATACAGTGAGAAGGAAAAGGAGAAATACAGTGAGAAGGAAAAGGAGAAATACAGTGAGAAGGAAAAGGAGAAATACAGTGAGAAGGAGAATGAGAAGGACAAAGAGAAGGAGAAATACAGTGAGAAGGAGAAGGAGAAATACAGTGAGAAGGAGAGTGAGAAGGACAAGGAGAAGGAGAAATACAGTGAGAACGAGAAGGAGAAATACAGTGAGAAGGCGAATGAGAAGGACAAGGAGAAGGAGAAATACAGTGAGAAGGAGAAGGAGAAATACAGTGAGAAGGAGAGTGAGAAGGACAAGGAGAAGGAGAAATACAGTGAGAAGGAGAAGGAGAAATACAGTGAGAAGGAGAGTGAGAAGGACAAGGAGAAGGAGAAATACAGTGAGAAGGAGAAGGAGAAATACAGTGAGAAGGCGAATGAGAAGGACAAGGAGAAGGAGAAATATAATGAGAAGGAGAAGGAGAAGGTCAAGGAGAAGGAAAAATACTGTGAGAAGGAGAAAGAGAAGGATAAGGAGAAGGAGGGGAGGAGGAGAGAGATTGGCTTATTCTTACCTTTCATACATCCAGGTACACTTTTCATTTTCTTTGCATTATCAGAATTGAATGACAATGTCCACAGACCCTCAACAGCAGTCAGAAGCTCCTTATCATTCTGCGGTTTGTCGAGAACTTTTTTGTACAACTCTATTCCACCCCAATTGCTGATTTTGACTTTGTTTTCATCGTTCACTGCCAGTGCATTTAGAGCTTCGATTATCTCTTGTGTAATGAAGCCACCACTTCTACGAAATTAAATATAGTTTGCATAATTACATTGTTTATTCTATTATAAAAGCATTTACCTATGCGCATCGGTCAATAAGCTTGGCTGTAACATATCCAGTATCATGTGCTTGATAATATCTCCTTTGGTATTGATTAAATCGATTTCAGTCTCATTTATGCCGAACGCCAAGCACATGGCGGCTTTAGTGCGGATTAGTTGAACGTCTGAGTCCATGTATTCACGCAAAATTCTCACCCCATCTGCCTCTCTGAAGCGCACTTTAGTTTCTTCATGGTAGAACCGCATGCAATTGTGTATGACTCCAGTAGCTGCTTCAGCAATGTAAGAATGGAATGTCTGGCCTTCTAATTTCTGAAATTCTTTTGCCATAGGCATGGGCCGCGGGGGTCTGGAAGTTTGCCCATCCCCCAACTTTCGCTCGACCCCTGAAACGACCCCACCCACCTGAAGCCGACTTTTCGTCGTGACCCCACCCAGCAAAATCGCCACGACCCACCGAACCGGCAGGCCAACTCGAAATTTTCGGATTTTTACTACCCTAACCCATTTTTCCAGCCCGTGTATGGCCATAAGGCTACATACCGCATTAATCCACAGATTATGTAGATGTTAGTTTAGGTTAGGGCTTCATTACTGTTATTTTACTAGCGAATTTATATTTTACTATTTACTAAATTTACTACAAATTCAGTCTGTCAATATACAGTAATTTTTATTTTAATTTTACTACCAGACAGCTCCGATTTTACTAATTTTTGTTTTACGTTATGATAACGTTATGTTATGTACAGGATTTTAGGCTCCATCAAATAGAGTAGTAAAGATTGTTTACTGTAGGATCGATGTCATTTCTGTCCAGCAGTTTGATCAATTCTTCAACTACTCCATGACTGACGATTGAAATACAGAAACTGGTAGATGAATCAGAACCATTCCAGAACACCATAAACAGATTCTGAAAGTTTTCCCAACTGGTCGACAGGTTCTTTCGCTGAACTGCGTTTGCTGATGCTACTTCTGACAAAGCCTGCAACGGTTATCTTTTGAGATCAATACAAAAATTAATTTTAAATCCGATTATAGATGGTGTTCGAGCATGTAATTTAAGTTAGTCTGCACAAACCATCTGATACTAGCGTTTTCAAACTATTCATTCACATTTCGTTAGAGCTACATTAGAGCCCACCTTTAGCATATCAGGTTCCCAAAAGGAAGGCCAAATCCACAAAACCCAGTGAACAAAGTCGAACTCTTGGACTCGTTCAACCCACTTCCTAACTGCTTTTCTATCCACACTACAAGTAGGTTCGACAAGAAATTCCAGTGCTCTCGATATCGCCGCACTTCTTCCAGTGGGAAATTTCTTCAGCTCACCCATCACAAAGGGAATTTTCTCAAAGTCGTTGTTTTCCAAATCGTGGAACACATTTTCTGGAGGTAGATTTATCACTTTTCGGTCAGCCGGAAAGTGGACACTGGCTGAGGCTCCCATTTTGAAATCGAAAGCCGCTTTGTGGTGGTTGGTGAATTAGCTATGGACATGTGCTAAGCAACCAGTAAGCTCTGAACGTCATAAGCTTTCATGAAAGGCTCAATAAATTAGTTGGCCTAATGCTAATGCTGACAATCTATTTGGGTGCAGATTGCCTTATGTCAATGAGTCCCCAAGCAAGCAAGCAAGCGACGGACGGACGGACGGACAAACAAACAAACGAACAAATTAAGGAACAAATGAAATAACAAACAAACGAATGAACGAATGAACAAACAAATGAACGAACCGGTACAAAACGAAAACAAACATGAACAAGCAAATTAATCAACAAATGAACAAACAAACTAATGAATAAACAATTGAACAAATGAATGCATTGAATATCAGTCTCTTCTTGAGCGTGTCGGCCTTTCCATCTCTTTCCCACTATGCAGCTACCTTTAGAGTGCAGCTGATCTGGAAATACCTGCACAACCAACGGCATCTGCCTCATGGAACACTTGCCAGGGATCCTAATTCAACAACGCGTCCATCCCTCAACCAGAACCGACTCTTTCTACCTCGCTGCCACCGTGAACGAACAAGAATGTCTTGCCTTCAACAGTCTATTCGGACTTGGAATGCTGTAACGGCAGACGAAATGACTGGCGACTATGTGTCTCTTCGCAAACTTGTGCGGTCTGATCAGTTCTACCGCCGCTTAAACTCGCTTGACTTAGCTGACCGTACTTTGTTGTAGCTGTAATCTACTGTACCACGTTGTTATGACAGTTAAGGTCGGTGTGTAATTCTAGTCACAGGGTCCACACTGAAGGGTACATCTGTGTAAGTGGAACCTGGTTCCGAATGGAATGAAGTTTAATAATAATAATGCATAAATGAACGAACTATGAAAAAAACCCAATACACTCAGGGTGGGCCATTTAACTATCGCTGGTTTCATCTTCCTGTTATTTTGTGTTTGTCAATCAATGTTGCTGAAATTTTATCACACCATGCATACATCCTGAGAACTTTTAGTCTTTGCTTCAACCACTGGTTATGTACTTCCAAATGTTCACTTTGGCGGCGGACACATGGAACTGCAGAATTGCATGAATCGATCTGAATTTCATCATCTGAATCACGAAAACTGTCTGGCCTATTTTTCGTGCTGCGCAAACAATCCTTACACCAGAAGTTAATCTTAGATGGCCCTGCCTACTACTTACAACTACTCTCTGTCACTCATGTCTCTAATTTTGTTTGAAACCTGTGCAGAGGTCACACAAGAAGCACAGAAACCCTCGAATGAAAACTCCTTTACTACGATAGTTATCTTCTTGTCTGTTTACCTGGGAATAGGAACCGTTCTAGCTGTGGTAGTTTGGTATTCGTTAACGCGAATGACAGACACGCATATCTGTCTGAACCTGCTCTTGTTTTGTCTTACTATTATCGCATGGCCACTGTGGATAATAGCATCTGAGATCTTTGACTGGTGCAACTGCAACCTCCTTATCAACACAGAAAGAGAGTGTTGCCCATCCAACACCAACACACCTTCTTCTTACCAATCCATCTGAACTGCCAACTAAGTTGTTATATTGTTCATGATTGTGTAACATTAGTTTACCACTTCCTTTCAATTTTTGTGCCGGTACCGTATAGCCACGAACTCTAGGAACCAAGGAGCTAATCAAACACATACATGCGTGTCAGTGGCATACTTTTGACAGGACTAGGAGGGAGGGTTTGGGTAGCGGTTTCTTCCTGTGCTTGCTAGGTGGGGTCCAGAGCAAACATGTACGAAAATGCAGTATGGTTTGTGCCCAGTTCGGACCGAGTAATTTTCTGCTCTTGGAAGTAGGAACCATTCTTGGTGTGATAGTTTGGAATATAGTCGCACAAACAGCAGGCACGCGCGTGTGCTTTTATCTGTATTTAAATAGATCCGTGCCACTGTTATCGCTTGGCCACTTTTGATAGTAGCTTGTGAAATCTTTAATCGCTGTGGCTGCGAACTTGTCATCAGGGTGAACTCAAACAGGTCAAAGGGAAGCTCAGATTACTAATCTATCTGAGTCAAGTTAGATGCTGGTGTACCTCTGTGAACTACTGTGTAATTTGCTTTATTGTGTACTATTATGTAACAGGGTTGTATATTTTTTCCGAAAAAAAACCTCGGCCTGTTTTATTTCAGGTTTTTTCCGGTTTTTTTCAGTCTTTTTCCAAAATCGCGGAAAAAAACTCCAGCTCAAGTTCTGAGCATCCTAGCCTCGTTTTATGATTCCTAACGCTTTCTAGCGCCTTCCTGAGTCTTTTCAAAACAGAAATACCCGTCTTACACAGATATAAATCACGAAACAGGCATGAAACAGTGCCCGATAGGCCCATCAATAAACGCTATATCCAAATTTTCTTACAGCAGTTGGCCTTTTTGATTAAAATTGCCAAATTTGGTCATTTCTGTTGTTTTTCTAAGAGTTTTCAGTTAGTCTAGCCCATTATACAGGGTGTGTCAAAAAAAACAACCCAGCAGATTTTTTGCTGTAGCAACCGCAAATCTCAACCGATTTGAATGAATCCTACTTTAAATGAAAGATAAATAAATTCTTGAACGACTGGTGTAGCTTTTATTAAGATGCGTTGCTTAGTTCCTGAGATAATAGCTTTCAAAATCAAAACCGATATTTTGGCAGTGCACAACAGAGATTAAAACAACCCAGCAGATTTTTTACTGTAGCAGCCGCAAATCTCAACCGATTTCAGTGACTCCTATTTTATATGAAAGACAGATTAATTCTTGAAAGTTTGGTGAAGCTTTTATTAAGATATGATGCTTGGTTCCTGAGATATTTGCACTCAAAGTCAAAACAGATTTTGGCTATGAACAAGAGCGATTTTTATTATTCTGTTGCACTTCAAAATAAAACCGATTCCTACTGCTCAGGGCTAACGTAACGAGGTTTTTCTGGTGCCACACATGCTTGGTTACTTCATTTGTAAAAGTCTTGTTGCCCCTCAGCAGTAGGAATCCGTTTTGTTGTGAAGTGCAACGGAATCGCTCTTGTTCACTGCCAAAATCTCTGTTTTGAGTTTGAAGGAAAATATCTCAGGAACTAAGCATTGTATCTTAATAGGGCCTTCACCAGTCTTTCAAGAATTTATTTATCTTTCATTTAAAGTAGGATTCATTCAAATCGGTTGAGATTTGCGGTTGCTACAGCAAAAAATCTGCTGGGTTGTTTTTTTGACACGCCCTGTACATCGCAAAAGTTCATTTTTTCACTGAAAAATGACATAAATTAGCTATTTTAGCTTGGGTTTTTTCCACGATTTATGTTTTTTTCCGACCCTTAGGAAAAAACCGGTTTTTTTCGGAAAAAAACGAAAAAACACACCTCACATCCCTGTTATGTAACATTAACATCGTTCAAGTTTTGCTCCTGCATAGAAAAGCACAGACACACCACTAGCAAAGTTTAGACAACTAACTCTGTCAGTCTTGTCACTTCATCATAGGAAGGCAGTCCTACTGTTTGAAAGTAGCTAGGTGGATCTTCGTCAAAGCGGTCTTCTATGGTATATGGTGGTGGCGGCGTATGCGTTATCACCCATTCAGAAGGATCTATTGGACTAGGCTCATCAGGTTCAGGATAAGGTTGAACTGGACAGCAATCACAACACGAAAACCAGAGCCAAAGATTTTGTCTACAGTAGCTGAACCAACTGCACAATCCCTCGTTACCATCACTGCGCCAGTCATCGTAACAAAATTCTGCCAATATGAACAAAGTGAATGGCCAGCAAAACGCTGCAACTGTTGCGAAGATTAGAATTTCTGTATTCTCAAAATCCTCGATGTCATCATTATCATACTGGCAGGCTTCGTAACAATTTATAATTAGACATAGTATTGTGATCAGTAGATAGAGACAACCAAGAACACCACTAATGATAATAGCTAATTCATATGAGCTTCCTGAACTGATTACTTGCTGTTCAGTAGTGTTTTCGACGGGCAGTGTTGAATTCATATTCAACGTACGATGAGCCTAAAGATTTTAACAGTGGTGGGCTTAGAAACTGCAGAATACACTGCAGGAAGTATATGAATGATAAGTTCGCTAAAAAGGGTTGACGCATCATTGCTCACACTAGTCAAATTCGGTGTTGTATATAAAAACAGTACTTTACGCCTTATAAGGTATCGGTACTATACATTGTGCTGGTGCCTAGGGTAGGCGTGCTTGTTTTACTGATGCCTTTATATGGCAGTAAGTCCCAGTCTGTATGAAGCTTTGTCAAACAAGGGTTTTGTAGAGTTAATGTGCATTGTGCTACTGTATCAAAAACACGTTCTGTTGTGGTAACCTCATTTTGCACCTCTTAAACAAAAAGCAAGCACGTTGGAGTGTTTGAACTCGGTGCATGAGTGGACAATCAGTGTTCTTTTTAGCTCTGCCTGCCTTTTGTGGGGTGAATGGTCTTATGCACATGTAGCGAGTTTTACAATTGGCCTGACTCACAGGTCTAAAGATGGGTTTTGTTGCTTAGTTGGTTGAACTGTACAAACAACCGTTTGCTGCAGACGTTTTGCTCTTATATGGATGTGACTGTTCGGAACTTTTCTCTCCTCCTACTCTGCTTTACAATCTTACTCAATGAAGCTTGTGCAAATGTCACTACTACCACTGAAAAAGGACGGCAAGCCCCCAATGAAGGCGGCTTTATTGCAGTCATCATCTTTAGCGTCTATCTGGGAATAGGAGCCTTTTTCGGTGCAGCAGTTTGGATCACCACTAAGCGAGTACCAGGAATGCATGTGTGTTTTGGTTTCTCCCTCTTCTGTACTGCTCTGCTCACTTGGCCTTTTTGGGTAATATGGTTTGTGATCTTTGATTGCTGTGCTTATTTCACCAATCAGGAGAGAGAGGACGACTTTCAGTGCGCGCGATTCTTTCTTTCTGATTGCTGCTCAAAACGCAGACCCACTTATGCGTCTATCTAAGCTGTTACCTACTGAGTATAAACATTTGCTTCTGTGGAATCGTTTTTATTTTGTTTTCAGTATGGTCAAGTATAGCATAGCATCTCACAGAAGAGGCATTAGGTTGAGGGATTGGATCTGTTGATCTAGTACAAAGACTATATTTGCCAGAGCAGTGCCATAATCATCAGTATTTAGGCAGATTAGGATTTTTCTGTTTGTTCAGCCAAGCCATGAGTTTCTTGAGTGACGTGTTGGCCTACGAACAAGGAGGATTTTACTGAACACATTGTCTCACACAGCTCAGCTATCGTTCTTAATACGGGTGTGTTGTATTTAACATGTTTATTATGCTGTTTTTTGTGTTTGTCTTCTCCTCAGGCTTGGCCCAGAGTGTCAAGTATGTGCATACTTGAGTTGTGATAAACTAACAATTGACGCCCATTCGACCGTATTTTAACGTGCGTGCTAACGATTTGAAAAGTTGTTTTTTGTGGAGACGAGAACGGAGACGTAACGAGTGGAGAGAGAGGACGAGAAGTAAACCTTTAACTCTTCTATTGTGCTGCAGAGCAAATTCTACTGATCAAGCTAGTTCTGAGGGTAGTTCCTAGGTCGTCGCTACTAAATATACATACACAACGCTAATTCTGTTTAGAATCAATTCTCCGGCGAAACTAGCTGAATTTTCCGCTACAGATCTTTCCGAAGAAAATCTCGGCCTGTTTTTTTTCTAGTTTTTTCGGTTTTTTTCCAAAATCGCGGAAAATAACTCCTGCTCAAGTTCTGAGTATCCTAGCCTGGGTTCATGATTCCTAGCGCTTTCTAGCGCCTTCCTGAGTCTTTGCATAACAGAAATACTCATCTTACATGGATTTAATTCACGAAAAAGGCATGAAACAGTCCAAGACAGGCTCCATCATAAGCATCATATGCAAATTTTCATACAGCAGTTTGCCTTTTTGTTTTAGCTGAATTTAGCTTAGTTTTAGTTAGAGTTTTAGCTTAGTTTAGAGTTTTAGCTGAGTTTGTTTTGCCTTTTTTTTAACTGAAAAATGACATAAATTAGCTATTTTTAGCTTGAGTTTATTTCCGCGATTTATGTTTTTTCCGACCCATAGGAAAAAAACCGGTTTTTTTTTCGATAAATACACACCTCACATCCCTGTGCTCTACCAAAATCGCTCAAACATCATTCTTTTTAGCCTATAATCCGCTTAAAAAACTTTGTTTTGGCGTTTAGTTTACGCTGTTCAGATTTTAGCCAAATCGGTGTTTTACAATCTTGTTTTGGCTTGTTTCCAGGCACTTAACTGTCAGTGAAATAGCAACAAACGATACCATAAATTAACCGATAAATCAGTACTATTTTGTACGTAGATCCGCAAACTTTTTGCTTTGCGGCCTGGTTATGCTAACATGAGGCGAGTTGGCGTCTGAGTCACAAAGAATGCCTTTGCTGGTCTTTCGGTTGAGCTGTGCAAACAAACGTTCACAATAGACGTTTTGCTCTTATGGCTGCGACTTCCCGGAACATTTCTCCCCTACTCTGTTTTACAATTTTGCTCAAAGAAGTGTGTGCAAAGGTCACTGCAACTGAACTCCCCAATCAGGGCGGTTTTATTGCACTTGTGATCTGCAGCGTCTATCTGGGAATAGGAGCCTTTTTTGGAGTAGCAGCTTGGATCACAGCTAGGCGAATACCAGAGACTCATGTCTGTTTCGGTTTCTTCGTCTTCTGTACTTCTCTGCTCACTTGGCCTTTTTGGGTAGTATGGTTTGTGATCTTTGATTGCTGTGCTTATTTCTCCAATCAGGAGAGAGATGACTTTGAGTGCGGTCGATTCCTGATTTCTGATTGCTGTTCGAAGCAGCGTTCCGCTTATGTGTCTGTCTAAGCTGTGTGTAAATGGTTTCTTCGTTGAATTGTTAGACTTTCTTCTTGTTGTTGTTGTTGTAACCTTTTGTCCTTTCGGACTAGGAGTAGCCAACTGCTATAGAGCAGAAAGAGACACAAGGTCCGGCAGCCTCCTTAACAACAACCCTCCCCTTTTCTGTCGGTGTGTTCAAGACAGCTACGGTTTGGTCCCCATTGCTGACTTTCGACGGCCTGGGTAGTTCGAACCCACAAACACATCGCTTCCACAGGTACCGGGGCCGCCGTGACACATGGGTTAACGTAAAGTACCCAAGGTCAAGACGCGAATTTATTATAAAATCCAGTTAACCCAATGTGTAAAATGATTTCAATTTTGTTTTCATACATCATTATGCTCAGATATAGCATAGCATCTGACAGAAGAAGCTATAGGTTGAGTGATTGGATCTCTGGACCTAGCACAAAATGTATGTTTGCCAGAGCAAAACCACCCGCAGACACCACAACGTCCCTCATAACTATCAGTACTATAGGCAGAACAGCAAGAGTCCATGAAAATGTACCAACAGATAGGCCAGCAAAATCCTAATGCAAGGGCTACACAGATTAGGATTTTTCTATTCTCATCACTTGGCACCCTACAGGCTTGTTGACAAGTAATTGTAAGACTGATCAATGTAATCAGCAGATAGAGACCTCCGACTATGGCACCAGTGATAAGAGCGATTTCAGATGCGCATTCTACACTGATCACTTCAGTAGTGTTCTGAGCAGGCTGTGTCAGATTAAATGAAGTCATAACAGTACTCGCATCGAGTTTTTTAACAGTGGTCCAGCTCAGATTGCAGAATACGCTGGAAAAGTGATGCTTTGTTGGAAGCTTTGTTAGGATTTATGACTCATTGTTGCTTACACATAAAGACTGACTTGTTCACAAGTTTAGTCAAACACCTTTGGATTAAGAAATCGGTTCGATATGGGTACATCATAGGTATTCGAAAAAATACTGGTGTACCGGTACTTATTCGGTATTTCCTGAAAATGTTTTGCAAAGTCGAAACACTGAATTTCCAAGGTTGAAGGCTAAGGATTTAGGCATTAGCAAGGACAGAGGCTAGGAAATTCATCGAAACCAATCAATGCGTTTTATAGTTTCTAGTAAGTTTCTAAAATTATTTTTGGTTACACTCAAGTGAGAATCTTCTATATAAATAATTTGGGCTAAGAGAAATGTGTTCATATGTACTGTAGTTTTAAGGCCTGTCGTGAGCATGCAGTATAGAGATCTAACGAACAAAACAATGACAAAACGAAAGTAATGTACATCAATGGCATAAATGTACAATGTAGATACTTACTGATTTGATTAATAAGAAGCGAAACAAGAGTGAAGTTAATCCAAACTGTGCTAGTGATTTCTAATAGCAATGGAA
Organism: Sabatieria punctata; assembly: GCA_030248155.1. Classification (NCBI taxonomy): domain Eukaryota; kingdom Metazoa; phylum Nematoda; class Chromadorea; order Araeolaimida; family Comesomatidae; genus Sabatieria; species Sabatieria punctata. The sequence goes on along the minus strand of JASANB010002835.1, from coordinate 39,850 downwards.
CTTTGTTGGAACAGGGAGTAGGGTCAGACGACCAAAAATCCTTCAAATTCGACATTTAGGAAGGAAATCTTGAAAAAATTCAGATTCCCAAACACCTGGGTATTCCCAAAATGATCGGTATACCGGGTACGGACAGGTATTTATTAAATACCGGGGATCGGTAGGTATTTATTGGGTATGTATTCCGAAAAATACCGAATTATGGGTTCTGTATACCCAATCGACAGTACTTTGGATAATCCTGGGTACGTTACTACTGCAACAAGCAGCTGCATGCATGTCAGAAACTCGTCCTGTAGGAGGTAGTGCATATTCAAAACTGGTGAAGATTGTGTTAACAGCGACTACAGGTAGGGATGGGCACGAAAATTAAATCCGTTTGAATTTCGTATTCGTTAAATCAATATTTGCCCATTTTAATTTTCGTATTCGTTAGTCGATACGAAAATCAAAAGGCCTAATTCGTATTCGTACGAGTACGAAAATTAATTTTCGTTACGACGATACGAGTTCATTTTGTCCCACAAAAATTAATTTTCGTATTTTCACAGTAGGTTTTAGACTGCAAATAGGGACCCAGTTTAGGCCTTTTAGCATTAAAATAAGCCTTAAATATCAGTTCTGAATGCACAAATTCTGTAGAGCACGATTTCTCTCTAACGCTAACGTGTTTTGATCATTGTAACGCAATGCTTCTGCATGCTTATATTGTACATACATACCTTCATTGCAGGTACCTATGTATAGTATGCGCTTTGAGCCAGGAGATTGCCCATAAGTGGACAGTCAAGCGCTGTGGGTGTAAAATACTGACTGACTCAAGAAAGTGTACAACTATGTACGATTGTACTAAACAGTGCCAGTACTTGCACCAAAATTTACAAGTTCCTTGGGTTAACTAAGTTAAAATGCTTTCTATAATACTTGTTCAACAACCCCAAAAATGCTTTGGACATTGCATTGGTACAGGGAAAATGCCTTTGTATGTTTAGAATCCGTTAAATTGCATATAATTCAGCTGATTTATTGCTAGCTATACGTGAAACGTAAATTAAAATTCGTAACGAAAATTAATTTTCGTATTAGCTGTATTTAATTTTCGTATTCGTTCAATATTCGTTTCTATATTTCTCTAATTTTCGTATTCGTATTCGATACGAAATTTGAAAATCCTCGATTTAATTTTCGTACTAGTACGAAAATTAATTTTCGTGCCCATCCCTAACTACAGGTAGTTGGATATCTGATCACTTCATCATAGGAAGGCAGTCCTACGATTTCGAAATAGTTAGGTGGTTCTTCAAAGCGGTCTTCGGAAGTATATGGTGGTGGCTGTATAAAATCAGTAGGTGGTGTTCTAGGAGGGTCAGAAGGAGGATCGATAACTAAGGAAGCGCAGCACCAACAGCAGGGGAGCCAACGACAAAGACCACACGAACTCTGATACCCAGCCATGTCACACTCATCGCAACAAGAGAGCATATCTATCAAGCAACTGACAGGCCAGCAAAGTCCTCGTGGAAGGGCAAGACACGCCTCTGTTTTCCAGCTTTCCTCTTCTGCTTTGCAAGCACGTAGACAGCCACAGAGAAATGTTATGATTGCGATGCATAAATATACAGCTACGATTATCATTGACACCTTGTGGTCCAGTGGATCATAGGGGACTGTGCTGTTTAGTGGTGAAGTATTAGAGTAGTTTGGATCCATTGGAATATTAGATTTGTCGACTGTAACTGACATTGGGTATAGCTCACTGCACAAAAGAAACTGATTCACTTGAAAATTGAATCACTGTCTATATAGAGTTCATATCTATTCTGGTTCAGTATGAATAATGCACATGTATATAATGTGCAAATTTTAAAAGTAGCGATAAATTTGAACTTAGCCCACGACAAGCTAGTTTACGAAAAGCAGATAAACAAACGAAATTCGCACTATTTTTACTACACACTTAACCCTTTGTTACACACTCGCTCCTACAGGAGTGGTCATCTTTTGGACACGGCCTCCGATAATCTGCCGAAATGCCCAGAATTTTTCCCGTTCATAGTTCTCTCCAATAGTTTAGTCGGATATCCGATGCCAATTTTGGGCGGTGTATAACAAAACGCTAAGCTGATCTAATTTTAGGGTTTCTTTTTAAGAGTCAATGATTCCATTTTCTCAGTGCCGATGTAGTAAGCGCATATCCCTGTTCTAAGAGCAAGTGCAAGTGCAACAAACGCCCAGCATTTTGAGTAATGCACATTCATCGGATTCAATTTTTGCTTATCTTAGTCATGTCAACGCTGCTCCAGTGCAAGAGATCTAAACATATTTCTGTAGACATGTTTGATCATTTTATAGATTCAGAAAATTTTGCTGTTTATATCTTGGTTGGCACAGCAATCTACTTCGGTGTTGGAGTTGCTTTGGTGTGCACTTTCTTTCTGCTTAGTTTCAACAATTCAGACATCACTTTTGCCAACAAAATGTGCAAATCTGCTGCTATCATCTTTCTGTGGCCTGGTGGTGTGATTTTAGTTTTTCTCGAAGCCCTTGCTGGTCCATGACATCAAACAACAATGAATTTATTGTTGTAACTAATCTAGTGAAGATGTTGATGGCAAGATGGGCTAAAATGATTGTTAAAGCTGTGAAATAGAGGACAAGATAAAAATTTATAATAGATTTGCCTTCTTCTGATCTTTCATGGCACCACTGCCTTGTACTGAACAGTCTGTCTGGCTCCTACAGAATTTTCGTATTCCATTAAAAGGCCATAACTCAATCAACCCTATAGACAGATAGATAGCAGAGCAGAAATTGATATTCCAGCCTAGGTTTCTCTGTCCTGGCAACATAGGCGTTGTCTGTGGAAAGGTTTAGTAAGTATATAAAGAGCTAGTAACCATGAAAGTTCTACTGTGTATACTTTTCTGTTGGTGCAATTCTGTGTTTGGGGTAGAACAAAAGGCTGGCGTCTATGCAAATGGAAATGGTTATATGGTACGCAACTTTTAGCTTTTACAACTTGCTGAGTAGTGTGCTGAGCGATGTGAACTTTTATGAAATTACCTTACTTTCATGTCAATTAGAATTTATTTATGAACCAGTCCTTCGATTAATTGCGTACAGTAGCAACCTTGCAACAAAGAATAAAAATGGGAATTCTAACTAAAATTACAACTAACTAACTTATGGTTCATAAACGAATTTCAACTAAGTTAACAGAGTTTAACTGAAATTTAAAATAACTCAGTTGTGTGAATTATAATTTGGAAAACTATTATTACATGACTAGTTAGTATGTGGATAGTTAGTACTAAGTTCAGTTTTTACTCCAAGTAAAAGGCGCAATACCTATGGGGCCTTATGACCCTCTGATCACGCTTATGTGGTCCATTTTGCAACCCCCGTGATGTGATTTGTCATCGCGGACGTTTCCCTTCTATCACTGCCAGCCACTCTAGCCATGCTGTTGGACGCCAGGTACTAAGAGAGTGCTTGGCGTGTTGACGTCATGGTGATGTCAGCTCCGGACATCCACCTGGTGCGCCCCTGGTGTGAGAGAGGGCCTCCAGGCATACCGTAGTTGGTTCCTCAGACAGCTTCTGACATCGTAGCTCTTCTTCAACGCGGCATGCTTTGTGGAGCGGCTTTAGTGCAACGGCAGATCCAGTCGGTTCCCATTTACCTGCTCGCTGTCACCAGCTTTCGGTGGCCTGGGTGGAGCTTTGCGTTGTGGTTGTCTAATTCCAGTCAGGCTGGTTTCGAGAACCCACTACAGCCGCTAGGGATGCAGGGGCCGCCGACTCAGAGGCAGCTACCCACTGAGCCACTGACGCGACCTTTGTATGCAAATTGAAAACAACACACTTACAAATCAAAGTTTTGCCTTTTACCGTTTTGGGAATTCCAAAAATATCGACATTGTTTCTACTGACGGCTCCCCTTATGCATGATTACATAATCTATCATCGCATTTCAGCCGATCCCTCCAGTCTGAAACAACATGACTTTTGAACTAGCGCTATTTGATTTTCCTTGTTGCAGAACCCGTTGTTCCAAGCGTTTCAGAACTACGCTATGGCAATGACTGGCTCGAAGACCGGTGGCTCATTCGCTGGCAGCGGCAGTGCGCAGCAGAACCAGAATTATGTAATGAAAGGAGCACCCACTACTAAGTCTGTACTCAATGCTCCTGTAAAACCAACCCCCTCCATAAAGAACATGCAGAACTCAGCTGGAATGAAGAAAAGTCAATGATAAAGTTGTCTAGTGACATTTGAATAAATAAGGTGCATGTCAGAAATCAGAAGCTATTAATGACCTTCAGAGCAAGCAGCTTGTTCATAGTCTTGTAAGTAAAAGTGCCAGAGAGTGTTATATATTTTCGAAATTTGAATAAGTAATACAGCAATACATAGTAGTCTCGAATAGACGCCCCCTTCAAACAAGCTTGAAAAAATGGAACCGCAGTCTCGAATAGAAGCCCTTGAACTTGTATTTGAAACGAGGCGAAACTTACTTGTTATTTTCAACTTCGAGTTTTACATCCTAGAGTCCCAAAAATTTCAGATGTGGTTTCCAATCTTTGCGATTTTAGAGTCTCAAGCCGTTCATTTCCATTCTTTATAAGTGGAAAGAGAAGATTTGATATCTGTAAAGTACAGATTTATAGTATAAACTGCCTCAAGGGATATTTAATTTTGGATTTTTTAGTTTTAATTTGACGAATAATTAGCTAAAACTTGGCGACTATCCTAAACAGAGAAATCGAGTCTGTTTGGGTGTTTTAAAATGTTCATTGTCACCTTAGTTTGAAAAATTCTGCTAAAAACTCCAGATATTCATACGCAATCAAGTTGACATAAAAGTTTCTCCAAAGTTAACCAAGTCTCTAAAAATCGTTACAATCTCTAAAGCTTGCGTCATCTGAGTTCTAAGTTCACTCTTGCTTAAACAGGTATTCTCTGGGCAGATCGACGTGTCTAAAATTCTAAAATAATATTAAAAAATTGCTATAAAATCGGAGGGGTCGAAAAAATCGTCTTGTGGGCTTCCTGCCAGGGGTCTGGCCTATTTCCGGTGTGGGACAGACCCCCAGACCTCCTGTTACATGTGTGCTTCATTTGCTATCTGTTCTGAATATAATTTCCGTTGTAATATAGGGCCAGAAAAGAGTATACTCATTTCCATAAGACAGAGACAGAGTGACTTGGTGTCAAGGCAAATAAGAACAAGGTTAGTAACAACTACAAAAACCAGTCAGCGAAGCGAGGCTACATCTGAGCGATTCGTTCGAACACTGGATTCAATTCGTGTTTGAGCAGCTCTATGCGATTCTTCGTGTAGGCTTCCCTGTTACGCAGGGTATGTAACGCTCTCAACAGGTTCTGGAGATTTTGTTCCTGTTGTTCCCCAGGCCTGCTGGCCATGTGTCTCTGGAACAGAGTGGAACTCCTGACTTGTTTAAGCTCTTTTTTTGTAACTTTCTCTGCAACAGACAGGCGCTCGAGCTCAGTCATCATGTCATGGATGGTCTTCAGCTCCACATTGACCTTCATCATGCCATCCACCTCACCTTCCAAATCTTTCAAGCGCTTCTTGGCATATTCCACGCGTTCCTGGCTTTCCTCATTGACTTTTCTCAGCCGTGCTAGCTCCTCTTCAGAAGTTTCTGTTCTCGATGCCTCCTCTACCTTTTCAGCTGCACGCATAGCTTGATCTTCATAATTCTTCAGCTCAACTTCGGCCATTGCGCGCTTTCGTACTGTAGATTTGAGTCGGGCTAAGTCCTCCACAGGCAATGTGACTGCTCTCTCAACTGCCTTTGCTCGCATCTTTCTGAAAACCGGCTGCAGTTGCTTCTCGAGATGACGGGTTTTGGCGTCTGCTTGTTCGAAACGTCTGTCTGCAACTCAGACGTCATGTTTCAGTTTCCAGTGTGGCACTCCTTTAGGTGGTTTCTTCTTTGCTTTCGACGCCCTCTCCACTTCATTGCCTGCTTGTCTAAGCTCCGACAGGGCTTTGCGGTATCTGGAAAAGACAGAGCCGGTTTTGCCGAGTTGTTGGTGCCTTTCGATCTCAGCTAACTTCCTTTCACGGATTCCCATCTCTAAGAACCAACCCTCAAGGTCGGTTTCATAATACTTTTCTTTTCTCATCGCTATGTTCCCAGTCTTGTACTCAGCTTCCCAGTGGTCTTCGACTATTTCCTGGAAGTTGAGAAACACATCTTCAGGCATGCTTTCCAGCTCAGACACCAATTGATCAGTAGTTCTCTGGTGAATTCGATCCAGCAGCGGCTTCAACTGCACATCCAACTCTTCCTTGAGTAAAACAGCTTTCCTCAGCTTTTCTTTTTTCAGCTCGGCATCTGCTCGGGCCTTGAAGTAGTTCTCCGTTGTTTCACCAGATGCTTTGCTTCCTGCTTTTCCATACTGCTCCCACTGTTCTGAAAACAATTCACTCACGTGTTTCTCAGCTCTTGTATACTCCTTCTCAGCAGCTTCTATGCGCTGCAACACTTCAAATTCGTACTCAGAGACCACTGGCACCACCTGTTCCAGGCCGGGTTCGTTTTTCAGCTCGGCTAGTTGTTGTTTGAAATCGGCCAACACCTGTTCTGCTCTTTCTACTGCTTCCTGCGATTCTATTTGCTGTTCCTGTACCTTGATGGGTAGTTGTCGGTCTCCAGTCTCCAAGGCCCTCGCCACTGCTTCTTCAGCCTGTTCTGCAGCTTTCATAGCCGAGTTCAACTTACTGTTGGCTGTGTCAGCGTATTTCTCCATCACATCGCCCAGTTTGGCCAGCTGTGCCTCTGGCATTTCTTCCACGTGTTGCTTGGTAAACATTGCAAGCACTTTCTGGCCCGCCAGGCTGTCCCTGATGTACTCTTTCCAGTTGCTCAACTCCTCCATAGACTTCTTTGGCATGGCTGCTGCAATCTCTTCTGCGCTGCGGTCGAATGGCGCTGCAAACTTCTCCAAGATGTGGTGGTAACGCTTCAAACGCTTGGTGGGACAGACTTGGTTGCAGTTAATAGCGCTGTTGACTTCTAAAACTGTCACTTACCTTACCAGTGTATTGGACTGCGATTGACTAACTTTGGGACAGACAACTGGTTTGGCAGGTGCTCTGACAATCGGCAATGCATTGCTGGCACAGGAGATGACACTCCGCTGTACGTTCGTTTGAGAGTGTGAGCAGTTGAGAGTTCATCACCATGAGGCAAGCACACAGAAGAAGGAGAAATAAGCCCTTAAATGCAGAACCCATACTCAATGGTTAATCAACAACAACAACACAAACCTGCATCATCTGACAGCACAATAGTACAAACACAATCAGACAAACCAATACTATTTAAATGCAAATTTTCAAGCACCGCAGGGGGCCGGCAGACGGACGAAATTTTTTACCACCATTTTTATTAGCTCAATCCGATCCGATCTGTGGGGGCTTTACAGCCTATCAGATCGATCAGATCAGACTCATGGTCTATTTTGCATCCCCTGTGATTCGTCATCTCAGGCGTTGCCCTTCTTTCACTGCCAGCCACTTCTAGCCATGCTGGGTGCCGGTCACAGGAGGGCGGCTGGCGTGTTGATGCCATGATTCTAAATAAATTAGCTCTCTGAGTGTAGTAAGTTAGTCAAAAATTATCAAGTTGCTTAGTTACAAGTAAAGTTGAAATAAGCTATTAGAAATAAGATCAACACGCAAAAAACAATGTGCTTGTACAGCTGGTCATACACAAACCGCTCCCAAGCTTTGAGGAGGCAGCACTGAGATTGGTCTGTAGTTTGCAGCTTGACCGTGTGCCCCAGATTTGTGGATTGGAGTAACACCAGCTTCGTTCGATAGACGCCAGAAGCAAGACACTGGTTGTACAGTTGATAGAGTAGTTCACCAACTGCAGGCACTGCAAGCTGAAGTGCATAGCCATTTACACCATTATTTCCTGGAGCTTAGAACTTGGGTAGATTCTTCATAACCTGCAGAGTTTCGGTTTTGCAGATTGGTGGCAGCTTTAACCTGACATCCGCTAATGGAACTGCACTAGCTGTTTCTTCAGTTGTTTGTTCTTTCTGACCGGTTTCTGCCAGCTGCTTCTTGACCAATACTAGTAAAGTATTAATTAAACCGAGTGGCGTGTTTCAGATCTTCTTGCCCACCCAGAGAGTCTGAGCTTGTTTGCCTGTTAGGCAGTAGCACTCTGATAGTTTGCCAGAGTTTCCAGCTGTTTCCTTTCACTTCCCTGAGCTCTCTTTGAAAATGATCTGCTTTAGCCTCACATCAAGGGATATTGTGCAGTTCCAAATGTGTTTGTAATGTTCCCAGTCTTCAGGATTCCGAGATTTCTGAACTTGGCTTCGAAGCTGATCTCGTAGAGCCATCCAAGCATGGATCTCTCTCTTTATCCAAGGTAGTGAACCGTGCTTCACACGAACCAGCCGTGCAGGAGCGTTTATATCAAGTGCAGTCTGAAAGATTGCAGAGAAAAGAGAGGTTGCCTGGTCAGGCTTCGATTCTGCTATTGCATTGTAGACTGGTGTCCAAACAGAATTGGACATATGAGCTTACATTACAATCTGCGAAGCTTGCGCTATCTGAGACTTGACCATCTGGGAGTGATGCTCTGCTATTCTGTACTCTTTTTCACATGCTATCTGTTCTGAACAAAATTTCAATTGTACTCTAGGACACTTTCAGAATAGGAAGCATATATTTTCGTAAGCACAGTAAAACAGAACAGTGTATAGTGTCAAGGCAAACAAGAAGAAAGTTAGTAACAACTACAAAAAGCAGTCAGTGAAGCTACAGCTGACCGATTCGTTCGATCACGGGCTGCAATTCGGTTTCAAGCACCTCAGCGCGATTCTCTGCATAGCCTAGCCTCTGAAGCAGGGCCTGTTCTGCTCTGATCGACTTCTCGAGACTTTCTTTCACTGTCTCTTTTGGCGGTTGTGCCACAGGATAGGTCACCATGTTTCTCTGGTAATCAACGACGGACCTGACCCTTGTCAACTGCTCTTTCATATCTCTCACAGCAACTGACTGACGATAGAACTCGGTGATCATGTCATGGATGGTCTTTAGCTCCTTCTTATTGTTGATCATGCCATCGAGCATTTCTTCAGTAGCTTGCAAGTGCTCCTTAGCTTCTTCCATGTTTCCGTGCATTTCCTCATTGATTCTTGTCAGATGCTCTAACATTTCTTTGGAGGATCGTGAACTCTTTGCCTGCTCTAAGCTATGAGCTAAACGCTTAGCATTTTCTTCAAAATCCTTCATACGCTGTTCAGCAAATGCGCGCTCTTTTATAGCAGATTTGAGTTCGGCTAAGGTCTCCCTAGGCAAGTTGGCTACTTTCTCAACTGCGTTTGCTCGCATCTTTCTAAAAACTGGCTGCAGTTGTTTCTCGAGATAACGGCTTTTGGCGTCGGCTTGTTGGAAATTTCTGCGGGCTACTCTGGCGTCATGTTTCAGTTTCCAACGCGGCACTAATTTAGACTGATCCTTCTTGGCCTCAAACGCTCTCGCCACTTCATCGGTTGCTTCTTTGAGCTCTGACAGGGCTTTGCGGTATTTGGAGAGGACAGTGCCGGTCGTGCCAAGGTCTTGGTGGCTTTCAATCTCTGCTAATTCCCTTTCCTTCTGTCTCAGGTTTGTCATCTCATCGGCAAGGTGGACTTGATAATATTTTGGGGTTCCAAGTGCTATGTTGTCAGACCTGTGCCGAGCTAGCCAGTGTTCTTCTGCTGTTGTCTGGAACCAGGGTAACAAGTCATCGGGCATGTTTTCCAGCTCAGATGTCAGGTGATCGGTGGTTCTCTGCTGAATTCGATCCAACAGTGGCTTCAACTGCGCATCCAGCTCTTCCTTGAGTAACACAGCTTTCCTCAGCCATTCTTCTTTCTTCTTAGCATCCGCCTTGGCCTCAAAGTACTTCTGCATCGGCTCACTGGGCGGTTTCCCTCCTGCTTTTCCATACTTCACCCACAGTTCCGCAAGCAATTCATGTAAGTGCTTCTCAGCTCTTGTGTACTCCTTTTCAGCAGCTTCTATGCGCGGCAACACTTTGAATTGGTACTCAGAAATCACTGGCACCACCTGTTCCAGGCCGGGTTCGGTTTTCAGCTCAGCTAGTTGTTGTTTGAAATCGGCCAACACCTGTTCTGCTCTTTCTACTGCTTCCTGCGATTCTATTTGCTGTTCTTGTAGCTTTATGGGTAGTTGACGGTCTCCAGTCTCCAAGGCCTTCGCCACCGCTTCCTCAGCCTGTTCTGCAGCTTTCATAGCCGCGTTCAACTTACTGTTGGCTGTGTCGGCGTATTTCTCCATCACATCGCCTAGTTTGGCCAGCTGTGCCTCTGGCATTTCTTCCACATGTTGCTTTGTAAACATTCCAAGCACTCTTTTGGCCACCCCGCTGGCCGTTATGTACTCTTTCCAGTGGCTCAACCCACTCAACTCATCCTTTGGCATGGCTGCTGCAATCTCTTCTGCACTGCGTCCGAATGGCGCTGCAATCTTCTCCAAGATGTGGAAATCACGCTTGGAACGATTGGTGGAACAGACTTGACGGCAACTAATGGTGTTGTTGAAACCTGAAACTCATACTTACCACTGCATTCGGCTGTCATTGACTAACTTTGGGACAGACAACTGGTTTGGCAGGCACTCTGACAATCGGCGCTGCATAGCTGGCACAGGAAGCGACACTCTGCTAAGGTGCGTTTGGTTGAGAGCTTGTTCAGTTGAGAGTTGATCACCACGATGCAGGCACACAGCAGAGCGAGAAATGAGCCCTTAGATGAGAACGAATGAGACACGATTATTCATAAAACAACAACTACAACACAAACCTGCATCATCCGAGAGCACATTGTACAAACACAGCAAGACTAACAAACAATTAAAAATGCAAATTTGTAACGGAGTGGTATGATTTTTTGTTTTTATAAGTCGTTTTCAGAAAAGAGCGACACGGGGCGGCGGATGGAAACCTTTTAGTGGCTCATTTGAATTGCCATATTATGAAACTCCCACTTGCTCAAAGGAATTGCTCAAATAATCTGGTTTCTTTTTCAGACAATACGGAAGTTAAGACGATTGTCTTAACTTCAAAAACTTGTTATTTCAAAAATGTATTCATATTTTTTCAAGGTGGAACGTATCCAGAGTTATACACCATCAAAGTTGGCCGAAAATGCTAAAAATGGCCGTTTCTGGCGATTTTCAGATTTCTGGTGGGGATTGGAATAACTCTGGACCAACTCAGCCGATCAGGCTGAAATTCATATTTATGGTGTAAAATTTAGTTTACGTCGATTGTGACACATAAGAACCCTGAAAAATTGACCCTGATACCGTAATCCCGATTTTTTCAACTTTAGGTCATTTGATTTTTTTTCTGCTGGTATGTAGAAGCTTAACCCCTCCACTGTAGTTAAAAATGTACTTTACAGTGTTTTGAATCGATTTCAGTCCATTCTGAATCCATTCGGATACTGTAGATTGTGATCCTGGCACGAAAACTGCAGTTTGTCAGTTTACATTGGTTTTTGCTTTAAGGAAATGCTGGATGGAGTAGGAAGTAAGGGTTTTCGCGGTCAAGGAACCCATTTATGTCATAGCCGTAATTACTGGGTTACTGTATCCTGAGGTCCCGACACGAAAATTGTTATTTTGCGTTTATGCATGCCTGGTGCAAGGAAACGCTCGAAAGAGAAGGCAATAAAGGTTTTCAGGGGTGGGGAATCTATTTCTGACATAACCACCATTGCTGGGTTGCTGTATTTTGAGGTCCCGACGAGAAAATTGTTATTTTTTGCTATTTGGAGTTCACGTTGCAAGAAAACGATGAATTCACAAGCACGAAAGGTTTTCGGCATCAGCATCAGGATATCCAGGATTTCGGAAAGGGGGGTGTAAAATTTTGAAAGTGCCTGGTTGGGCCGCTGCCCAACCAGGATAAGAAAATTTAGCAAATTTTGCCTTTAAAAACGCGTTTAAAACACATTCCAGGCTTGAAATTAACAGAAATTACAAGTTTTAGTAGTTCAAAGTGCCCTGGTTGGGCTTCTGCCCGACCAGGGCGAGAAAATTTTGAAAATTTAGCCTTCAAAAACGCATTTAAAAGGCATTCTGAGCAGAAAATAGACAGTTTTGGTACATAATTCATTAGTTTCGCTTATTTTTGACAGACTTTCTCTTGCAGCTGAAAGTGCTGTTTTACGGGAGTTTTTAGAAATTTTAGTGTCTAAAATTCTAAAATAATAAAAAAAAATTGCTACAAAATCGGAGTGGGTCGGAAATATCGCCTCGGGGGGGGGGGGTTCCTGCCAGGGGTCTGGCCTACTTCCGGTGTGGGGCAGAGCCCCAGACCTCCTGTTACATGTGTGCTTCATTTGCTATCTGTTCTGAATAAAATTTTCTTTGTAATATAGGGCCAGAAAAGAGTATACTCATTCCATAAGCACAGTAGACAGAGTGACTTGGTGCCAAGGCAAACAAGAACAAAGTTAGTAACAACTATAAAAACCAGTCAGCAAAGCGAAGCTACATCTGAGCGATTCGTTCGAAGACTGGATTCAATTCGTGTTTGAGCAACTCAATGCGGTTCTTCGTGTAGGCTTCCCTGTTACGCAGGGTATGGAACGCTCTCAACAGTTTCTGGAGATTTTGTTCCTGTTGTTCCCCAGGCCTGCTTGCCATGTGTCTCTGGAACAGAGGGAAACTCCTGATTTGTTTAAGCTCTTTTTTTGCAACTTTCTCTGCAACAGACAGGCGCTCAAGCTCGGTCATCATGTCATGGATGGTCTTCAGCTTCACGTCTTTGTTGATCATGCCGTCCAGGTTATAGTTCAAATCTTGCAAGCGCTTCTTGGCTCCCTCCAGCTCGTCATGCGCTTTCTTATTGGCTCCTGCCAACCGCTTTATGTCTTCTTGCGGATATGCTGAAAGCAATGCCTGCTCTAACTGATTAGCTGAAACGTCAGCAACTAGTTCTAAACGCTGCACGTCCTGTTCAGCAAATGCGCGCTCTTTTATAGTCGATTCGAGTCGGGCTAAGGTCTCTCTAGGAAATGCGTTCGCTTCCGCAACTGCGTTTGCTCGCATCTTTTCAAAAACTGGCTGAAGCTGCTTCTCAAGATAGCGGGCTTTGGCGTCGGCTTGTTGGAAATTTCTGCGGGCTACTCTGGCGTCATGTTTCAGTTTCCAACGCGGCACTAATTTAGACTGATCCTTCTTGGCCTCAAACGCTCTCGCTACTTCATCGGTTGCTTCTTTGAGCTCTAACAGGGCTTTGCGGTATTTGGAGAGGACAGTGCCGGTCTTGCCAAGGTCTTGGTGGCTTTCGATCTCTGCTAATTCCCTTTCCCTCGCTCTCAGCTTTGTCATCTCACCGGCAAGGTGGACTTGATAATATTTTGGGATTCCGAGTGCTATGTTGTCAGACCTGTGCCGAGCTCGCCAGTGTTTTTCTGCTGTTGTCTGGAACCAGAGTAACAAGTCATCGGGCATGTTTTCCAGCTCAGATGTCAGGTGATCGGTGGTTCTCTGCTGAATTCGATCCAACAGTGGCTTCAACTGCGCATCCAGCTCTTCCTTGAGTGACACAGCTTTCCTCAGCCATTCTTCTTTCTTCTTGGCATCCGCCTTGGCCTCAAAGTACTTCTGCATCGACTCACTGGGCGGTTTTCCTCCTGCTTTTCCATACTTCACCCACAGTTCCCCAAGCAATTCATGTAAGTGCTTCTCAGCTCTTGTGTACTCCTTTTCAGCAGCTTCTATGCGTGGCAACACTTTGAATTGGTACTCAGAGATCACTGGCACCACCTGCTCCAGGCCGGGTTCCGCTTTCAGCTCAGCTAGTTGTTGTTTGAAATCGGCCAACACCTGTTCTGCTCTTTCTACTGCTTCCTGCGATTCTATTTGCTGTTCTTGTAGCTTGATGGGTAGTTGTCGGTCTCCAGTCTCCAAGGCCTTCGCCACTGCTTCTTCAGCCTGTTCTGCAGCTTTCATAGCCGCGTTTAACTTACTGTTGGCTGTGTCAGCGTATTTCTCCATCACATCGCCTAGTTTGGCCAGCTGTGCCTCTGGCATTTCTTCCACATGTTGCTTTGTAAACATTCCAAGCACTTTTTTGGCCATTCCGCTCTCGCTGATGTACTCTTTCCAGTGGCTCAACCCGCTCAACTCCTCCTTTGGCATGGCTGCTGCAATCTCTTCTGCACTGCGTCCGAATGGCGCTGCAAACTTCTCCAAGATGTGGAAGTCACGCTTGGAACGATTGGTGGAACAGACTTGACGGCAACTAATGTTGTTGGTGACTGCTAAAACCGATACTTACTAGTGTATTGGACTGCGATTTAGTGATGTAAAAAATTAATTTAATTGTAATTGAAATTCGCATAATTGGCCCGTTTTTAATTTCAATTCAATTAATTTAATTTAATTGAAATTCAAAAGTTGGGCCATAATTTAATTGTAATTTAATTGAAATTCGCCTGGAATTTCAATTACCGGAGATTTCCGCTTATAAGACCACCATAGTTAGAAGACCATGGTCTTTAAATAGGTTTTTGTTTCCAGTTATAAGACCATGGTCTTCTAATAGGTGGTCAGAAAACTTGGTTCACAGACACCCATTTTCCTGTTAAAAGACCATGGTCTTAGTTTAATTGACCTTTTTAACACACAATTAACTGTTTTTAAAGTGAACAAAAGCTGTCCATCGTGAAAAAACAAAGGCAGAAGTACATAATATAGATAAAACATGATTCTGATTTTTGTTTTGAACGCAATACAGTACCTGCTATGCTTCAACACAACTTTTCTTTTTGCAATTTCAAGTAAAGTTTTACAAGTCAAGCGTAAACTGGTCAGGCATGTCTGGAACAGCCATCTAGGTGAAAAACAAATTCAGCTATTGGCCAAAAATCCTATTTTTGCAGTGAAATAACATTTTCCAGTTATAAGACCATGGTCTTCAAAAGGGCGCCAAAAAGTGACCCTAAATTTGGGCATTTTCCAGTTATAAGACCAGGTCTTATAAGTGGAAAACTCCGGTATATTTTCAATTATTTCCTGTGATGAATGTAAGGAAATGCGTAAGTATTAGAGGCGCTAATGACTTCAAACAAACACCTATTTAGGGTTTGTCACCTTTTTATGCTGACCTCAGTTTGTTTTTAATATTTTATGATTTGCTTTTTATTTTGTAGTTCATAAAAGTCAAAACAGTGCTTTTTAGATGTATGGTGGGTTTACACCCCCCTTTTTTGGCGAAGGTACCTAGGATATGTGATGTTGCTCAAAAATGCTGAAAAGCTTTAGATTATGTACTGTAAATAATGAACTAACTGTAAATTTCTCAAAGAATGTCATTTTATGCGTTTCTAAAGGGCACCCTTATAAAATTTTCTTGCCTGGTTGGGCAGCAGGCTAACCAGCTGTCTCTAAGCTTTTAAAATGGACATTTTTCTAAGTCCTCCTGGGTCACTGTCACTGTTTTTTAACAGCAAAAATAGAACAATTTTAAAAAAAATTTGAAAAAATAATTGAAAAAAATGCATAATTCAATTATTAATTGAAATTTTTCGAGGTTCCATAATTTAATTGAAAATATAATTGTAATTGAAAATAATGGAAAACTATTTCAATTAATTTAATTTAATTTAATTGAAATTGAAAACTTAGGCCATAATTTAATTGTAATTGAATTGAAATTCAAATTACATAATTTTACATCACTACTGCGATTGACTAACTTTGGGACAGACAACTGGTTTCGCAGGCACTCTGACAATCGGCGCTGCATTGCTGGCACAGAAAGCGACACTCTGCTAAGGTGCGTTCGGTTGAGAGCGTATTCAGTTGAGAGTTAATCACCACGATGCAGGCACACAGCAGAGCGAGAAATGAGCCCTTAGATGAGAACGAATGAGACACGATTATTCATAAAACAACAACTACAACACAAACCTGCATCACCCGAGAGCACATTGTACAAACACAGCAAGACTAACAAAGAATTAAAAATGCAAATTTGCAACGCAGTGGTAAGATTTTTTGTTTTTATGAGTCGTTTTCAGAAAAGAGCGGCACGGGGCGGTGGATGGAAATTTTTTAGTGGCCGTACTATGAAACTGTCACACTCAAAGGAATTGCTCAAACAATGTGGTCCTTTTTCAGACAATACGGAATTTAAGACTATTGACGCAACTATGACTCGTGCCGGTTGGACCATATATGCCATGCTACCGTATCTACTCAATAAATTCGCGTCGAAAACCGTAAACGATTTAAACGAACAGCGCTACTGCTATGTGACCGCTTTGTACTGTTATTTTACTAGTGGATTTTTATTTTACTATTTACTAAATTTACTATAAATTCAGCTCTTTAATTTAATTTTCATTTTTGTTTTACTACCAGGCAGCTCCGATTTTACTAATTTTTGTTTTACTAATAATTTTACTAATTTTACTACTATTTTACTACGATTTTACTAGTCATTAGGAGCAATTTTGCATCATTGATGCGAAGATCTTATGAATAATTAATGTTGGTGCTAAGTAGTTGCTAAATTTGATCATAATACTAGGTTCTCAAGAGTCAAGACCTTTAGAGACAAAAATGTTTGAAATTCGACTGACAAAAGTGCTCGCACACATCTTTTATTGCAAAATTGATCAAGAATTTATCTGGAATTCACTAAAAACTAGTAAAATAGTAGTAAAATTTTCATTTTACTATTGATGGTCTTTGTTAATTTAATTTAATTTTTACTTTACTATTGGCTGTAAATTTTACTTTTTACTATTATTTTACTACTAGTAAAATACCACTAGTATTACTAATTTTTGTTTTACTATACTATAGTAAAATAACAGTACCGCTTTGTATAGCAGCGGCTCCAGTAATAACAATTAACTCAAAATGCAAAATGTATGTTTATCAGCACTCATACCCTTAACATACATGGGCCGGGGGGGTAAGGGGGGGTATACCCCTCCCCCTCGGTCGGCCATACCCCCCCCTCGGCCGTCCAAACATACTCCATACCCCCCTCGCCGGCTAACCCCCCCCACCCCCCCCCTCCCGGAGGGAGAAATTTTCGCTTATTTAAGGCAAAATAGGCGTTTTTTGGCCTTTTTTCGGGGGGACCCCCCCCCGAGGTCTTCTCCCCCCCTCCTACCCCCCCTCCGGATTTTTCCGGCCCATGTATGACCCTTAACTGTGATTTTCTGTTGGTCGCTAGTGTTCTTTGTTACTACAACAACGATCACAGTTAAGGCGTTAAGGTCGCTGGTCAGGTGGTCAACTGCTTTCATTAACTGACACCGTGAGCGGCCCGTTAAACTGGCGCCTTTGCCTGACCACCATTAGCTGATAGCCACGCCCATTGGCGCGGTGGCCCAAAATGTCCGGAAATCAAATTGGCTGCTTTGAGAAGCAGGAGGAAGTTTGTTAGGAGAAAACATTTGATTCTTGATTCTTCTGACTTGTCCAGCCTACCGTTCAGATCGTTTGTGAAATCGATGAAAGTACTTTGTGCAAGGCTATTGGTTGTTGTAAGATGTAAGAAGTTGCATTACTGAACAGCGAATTAATCTATTCAGTGTGAAGCACGATAGAGGTTTTTTATTCAAGGCACGCATCCAACACTTAGAGTAGTGTTTTTAGTTGCTTTTGAGTAGATAGATGAGAGCCAGACCAGTTGACTAATTGTAGTATAAGTACAAAAGTAGTAGACTGGATATGTACGCTTTACTGCTTTGCCTTGCCTTCTCTTCCTGGACTATCGGCTACAGGCTTCCACCTGTTCCAATAGTGTCCCCACCGCGCTTCTCGGTAGGACCGCATTAAATGTTTTCCAACCATCCCATCCAATCCGATTTTTCTAGCATAGATCGGCCAATTTATTTTACATTTCTTGCTTTATTTTACAAGTTCAATCCAAGGCAGAAAAGTGCTAAATTGCCTCAAATCAAAACGGGTGTTTTTCGCCGAATATCTGAGCCGATAATTACACTTTTTAGCGATTTTTAGCCTGGAATACCGTTTTTAACGATTCTTGAGCGATTGTTTGCATTCCAGCGCGTCCCTGAATTTCGGCTTCGCTCTTGCCTCTTTCTCTCTGCGTCGTGTTATCCATGTGTGGTATATAACAAGCATCGCATAAATTCGCACCATAGTGTGATTTAGTTTGACCACGGATATCCAGTTTGGAAGGCGTCGGTTATGTATGATAACCCATTGCAACACAACCCATACAGTCCAATAAATCGCAAAAGTATGGGAGAATTGGTATAAGAGACGCTCACTCTGGTGATTGATTATTGAGGTGTATAATTGATTCCGGCATAGTGATCATTACTGGCTGATCTAATTTGGTTTCTGAATTGAATAAAAATTTCAAGCAAGATGACACTGCGTGATAGTCATTTGGCCAGAAAAGGACTTGTCTCTGACACATGTACACAGGTGTACCAAGGGACGTTGAGGAGGGTCACTCCTAACTAGAAATCCTACCCCCAGACCTCTGGACTCGTAGTACTTACTAAAAAAACTGGCTCAGAAATCACTAATATATACAATTGTAGCTTATGTTCCTTCCTAGAAAGGCTTCGTTAACCGAATTGGAAACTTTAATATCTTTCTTCCGTTCCTCCGTACTGTACTGTAGTAGTTTCCTGCATTTCTTTTCTATTGTTTCTAAGTAAACTACTGTATACTGTACAGACAGACATAATGACATCAGAAACTCTCTGCTGCTCTGCAGGCATTCAGAGCTGCAAATTACTCTTATTACTCTCATTAACGGTCCAACCTGAGTTCATTACAGGCCTATCTCTCTAAAATATCTGGACAGAGCAAGCTGCTAATTGGCTGCACTTCAGTTGATCAAGCAGACATGTTCATCCAACTGTTGTCCGTACCATTCGCTCTCTCATTGCCAACCTACCTGGCATTCCTGTACATTCTGATACGATATCGCAAATCAGACGACTTCAACTCGGCCTTCTTCAAGCTTTGTGTGCTCACAGGGGTGCAGGACTTAGTGCTGTCGTTGAACGGCTGGTTTCTGCTCAAGTTCCCAATCATAGGCTGGTTTGGAATGGATCGGCTAGTGAGAACGTTTCCTCGCGCAACCATTAGCATCTTTACCTTGGCCAACAATGCAGTGCTGGGACAACAGCTGGGAATGGTGTGCATGGCTCTCAACCGCCTCACTGCTGTCTGTTACGAACACCTGCACGCAACTGTAGGTTACGTATCGTACATGCAGTCAGGCCAGCACAGTTGGTGATGTGGTTTAGACCGCAAAGCGTACCGAGCATTTTGTAAAGGGGTGTAAAATTTTAAGGTTGGTTGCCTAGTTGGGCGAGAGCATGAAAATGTTGCGGAATTAGCTTTCGAAAACGCATTTAAAGTGCATTCTGAGCAGTGTGGTGCATTTTGAAAATTTGAAACTAGGTAAAGTAATACTAGGTAAAGTTGTGACCTAAAAAACTAGGTAAAGTAAAACTAGGTAAAGTTCTAAGCTAAGAAACTAGGTAAAGTAATACTAGGTAAAGCTTAGAAAAACTAGGTAATACTAGGTAAACCTAAAACGCTCAAAATCAAGTCAAAATATTATTTTTCTTTCAATAGAACAATGATGAAGTTAGTGGAGTTGAGATTAACGAAATATGACACATTTCAAGTAAATATTTGTATTTTATTGATCGAATCCGTCAGAAATTCATTCTCTGGGCCACTGCAATTCTGGGAAAGCCGGAAATTTGATGGTTTGTAATTTGTTTGTCTGTTGCCTCCTCAGTAATTGCTGCTGTTTTCACGCAGTGGCCAATTAACAGAACAGTTTTACCGGTGGAGAACAATTAAACAAATCCTAACAGTGAGTAAACACGACCGCTCGCCGGCGGGCCAGGCAGAGAGAATGGATCAGCGAGCTGCGCAATTATCACGCGGCCGCTGCGTCCCTAAGACATGGTATACGGCGCATACGTACATTACGATACAAGTGTACAGCAAGTAGTGTGAAGATAACTAGCTGACGCACTTCTGTAGTTAGCGCCGTACACATCAACCACCCTTTTCTTTCTTGAAGCGAAACCGCTAGTCCCAAGACAACCAGTCTCCAAACCAGTTTGGTGCTTTGCGGTTCCGCTGTGGGTAGCGTCTTTCTTGAGGCTGTGCTTGGGCAGGTTCTTGCACAGTGATGTCAGCTTCATACACGGACGGTCCCGATTGCTCAACAACACGCTGCATGTTGCGGCTATTCCACTTCTGCCCATTCGACAGCAAGTAATTGAATTTGCCGAGCACCTTGACCACAGTAACCACTTTGTTATTCCAGGGGCTGTGTCCTTTGGGTGTGTGTGGTCGTCTAGTGCGCACCTTCTGTCCAACATGGAATAATTGCCCTGAGCTGGTTGCACTTTTGTTGTCATGGCCACCCCACATAGGTGCCATTTGTTGCTGACTTTGCCGCGACTGCTCATTGTCCACTCCTTCCTCTTTTTGAGCTGTTCGGTGGGGTTGTCTGTAGACTTCCCAGCCCAAACGAGGTCTGCGTCGAAAAAATTTCTGTGCAGGGCTGAGCTCCTGGCCCTCTCTAGGTGTTGCACGGAAATGGGCGAGCGACCTCTGTAGGCCTTCGTCCCATGGTAGATTGGAGCTGAACGTCTGGATGTGGTGCTTGATGAACCGATTGAAAACCTCCACAAACGCATTCTGCTGTGGAGTGTACACTGGTGTTGTCTCATGGATAACGTCTCGTTCTGTCAGGAAGTTGCGAAACTCGTCGCTGACAAATTGTGGCCCATTGTCGGAGATTAGCTTGGCTGGGTTGCCGTAGCGCGCAAAAATCTCCTTCAGCCAGCGAATAACCCTGCCTGAAGTAATGTCCTTCGTGCACAGGATTTCCGGGAATTTGGAGTAGTTATCCACAAGCACGATGATGTTCTTGAAGTGAGCAGGGGCATTATCAAATGGTCCTGTGATGTCGATGGAAAGCTCCTCCCACGGCTCCTTGGGTGTGTACAGATGCTGGCCCTGCAGGCGCAGTTTGGGTGCTGACTTGGCTGAATTGAGACAGCTTCCACAGTTCTTGACAAAACGCTCTGCCTCTGTGGCCATGCCGGGCCACCAGTAGGTTTCTCTGAGCTTCTTCTTGAATGCAACGATGCCAGGATGTCCTTCATGAGCCATGGACAACAGATCGGATCTGAGTGAGGTCGGAACCACAACCTGCACTTTGTCTCGCACAATGCATCCACGCTCCAAGGAGAAGTTGTCATGTAGTGTGTAGTACGGTGTTGACAGCAATGGTGGCGGCAGTTTCGACTTTACTGGCCACCCAGTAGAGCAGAAACGCTTCACAAGTTGCAACTGCGCATCAAGGTCAGTAGCCTTCGCGATTTTCTCCATTGAAAATCCTTTCTGCGTACTGCGAACTCTTGGTAAATTCGGCACCTTCTGTAGCCTTGACAATGCATCTGCCATGTAGTTCTTGCGTCCAGCCACATATTCAACTGTATAGTCGAAAACATTGAGGCGATGGACCCAACGCTCGAACTTCTGAGATCGACGCTGGTTGGTCTGTCGATGCAGCAAAGCTTGCAGAGCTTGGTGATCAGTGCGCAGTGTGAAGTGACTGCCAAGTAGGTACTTCTCCCAATGTTCACAAAAGAACATGGCAGCGAATGCTTCCCTTTCTGTGGTGTCCCAACGCCGTTTGGTGGGGTCCAGAGTGTGGTGTCCAAATGCCACTGGATACTCCTGACCACAGTGCACTTGAGACAACACCACCGATGCCATACCCAGAAGCATCTGTAGTGACAATGGTGGGTCTCTCCGGATCGAACATCTTGAGTTTGAGTCCTCTTGGATCACAGATCAGAGATTTGAGCCGATCAAATGCAGCTTGCTCAGGCTGCTCCCACTTGAATTTTGTGTCTGCACGAGTGAGCACACGGAGTGGTTCTGAGGCGTCGGTCAGGCTTGGAACGAACTTGCTCAGATAGTTGATCGCGCCCAAAAAACTTTGTACATCTGCCTTGTTCTGGGGATGGTCCATGTTCTGAATCGAGTCCAACTTGTGTGGATCTGGTTTGATACATCCGTTGGCGATCACATGTCCCAGAAAAGAGATGCTGGGTGAGGCAACGATGCACTTGCTGAGGTTCAGCCGGAGATTCTTTGCATCCAGCTTCTGCAACACGAGCTTCAAAGTGCGGTCATGATCCTCACGCGTCCTCCCATAGACAATGATGTCATCTATGTAGGGTTGACATCCAGGAATTCCAGCAAGTGTTTCATGAACCAACTTCTGGAAGACAGCTGCGGAATCCTTGAGTCCCATTGGCAGCTTCCGGTAAGCATAATAGCCCCAAGGTGTCGCTGTAGTTGTGAGCAACTTTGACTCCTCATCAAGCTCAATGTTGAAGTAGGCTTTCCGCAGGTCGATCTTGCTGAACACTGTAGCAGAAACGAGGTGTGTATACAGCAAGTCCTGAATGTTAGGTAGTGGATAGAGTACCGGGTCCACATGCTTGTTGAGTGGAGACAGGTCGGAGGTGATACGTACAACACTTGGATCGTCTGCTTTTGCCACAACGACCATTCCATGCACATAGTCTGAGTGTGCGACCTTCTCCCAGATGCCTTGTTCCTCCATCTCCTTGACTGCCTTCTCAGCGAGTTGCTGAAAGCGCACTGGAATTGAGCGAACTGGTTGAGCAGGTGGTACTCTGGCATCAGGCTTCAGTCTGATTCGATGCTTGAATCCTGGAAAAGTGCCAATTCCTTTGCTGGTGAGCTTAGGAAACTGCTGAAGTAACGGCAACAATCCTGCTTTCTCCCAGGTCTCAGTGTCCTTGGCTGACAGGCTAGGCACCTGTGGAGTTGTACCTGCAGATATGTCCAATGGTGACCCCGCATAGGCACCATTGACATCCTCTGGCGTTGGCTGTCTGGACGACTGCGAAACAGTGCATACACTGCTACGCTTTGACTGGATAGTGATTTGCACTGGATCCAGCGCACGCATTGCATCCATGCCAAGTGTATTGCTGCAGGAATCGCCAAACACATACACTGACACGTTGGCGGTCCGTCCTTGAAACGACAGTTGAGCAGGAAATTGTCCTTCGATTGGCACTTCAGACTGATCAAAATTGACGACCGGGTCAGCAGTCTGCAGTTGTGTCCCTCGGAAGTGCTTATGGAAGTCATCACGAGTGATTCCAGTGACATCCAAGCCAGTATCAACCATCAATCGCAGTGGTTCATCTGGAGCATCATCTGCAGAAGCGATATGAACCTCACAGTAGGGTGGACAGGTTTGCAGAGCATTGCACGTTTTCCGACCCCGTTTGTGACTGCTGCGCATCTGACGTGTGAGTCGACACTGCTGTTTGGACTTAGGGCGAAAGGTAGAGCTTGGCTTGCTCCTACAGACTTTCTTGAAGTGACCCTCTTTGCCACAGTTATTGCAGATTTGACCTCTGGCGCGACATCTGGAATCCGTGTTGTCCACATGTGATGGATCTCCACAATGCCGGCATCCTCTCTTCATAGTAGCCTGGCTGTTGGCTGAAGCTCTGGGGTGTGGCTGCTGAGGTTTGCGACCCTTTCCAACTAGACCCTTGCCCCAGTTGTGCTTCTGGTTTGAGACAGCGCTGACCTGCGATGAACCTGGTGCCATCTTTGCAGCATCCTTTCTTGCGCTCTCATCTGCCAACGCTAATTGAGTGAATCTGTCCAAATCCACTGCTTCCTGTGCTAGCAATTTCTCCTGCGTGTCACGACAGTACAATCCACGCACCATCTGAATGGCTAGCAGGTAGTCGATTAGTGTCCGTTCTTCAATGCGTCTGGTTCCCTCATCGACGGGGAATGTGCACTGCTGGATCAGAGTCCTGAGAACACGCAAGTAATCAGTGACTGGCTCTGTAGATCCTTGAGAGTGTTGCATGAAGTCGAACAGCGCTCTCACTGGATTGACTGGTCTGTGGAACGTTTCTCTGGCTGCCCTCAGAAATTCCTGGAATGGTGGTGCAGGTTCTACATTGAACACAGGGTGACTGGCAAGTTGAGGCAGTGCAGCGGTGCCCAAAAATGACAGTAGAAAATCGTTCTTTTCTTGGTCTGTCAGCTTTGCCGTGTTGTCCCTGGTAGCATCTACTGCAGTAAGGAATGCACTGAAGAGCCTCTCCCACAGTGGCCATCGCAGAGGAGGTTGGTCATCAGTTGTTTGCCAGTAGGGCTGCGGTGCTGGAATGTGTAGACGTTTGGCTGCCATCGCTGTTGTGACGAATTTTGCAAATCAACGCCTGTGCGGTGATTGCAATGATGCGATGACTGCGAAATTCTTCTTCTAGGTAGGTATAGGTACTACCCCAAAATACCGGGTCGGCAGGTGTAGTGAAGAATCTGCACTATCCAGAGTACAGAATGAAGGTCGAAAATTCGCTATTCTGCTCCAACAAGCAGAGACGAATTTTTCTTCTGAGATGAGGTGAAAATTCGTTATTCCGCTCCCACAAGCAGAAACGAATTCTTCTTCTTCTGAGTTGAGGTTGTCCCCCTCCGAGTAGCACGAAACTTCACCTCCAAAAGCGAGAAAACAACGTCCACCTCCGAGCTGATTGAATCCGCACCAAGGCAGCAAAAGAAAATTGCGGTCCTCCTCCGATTCTTCTTTTCCTTCTTTTTTCCGCGATAGGTCGAATTGCCACCGTCAATCGCCAGTTAATTCAAAGGATGCTAATCCATTGGGCATTGCCCGCGTGGGTTCGAATCCCACCTGCGTCGCCAGTTAATTTGTTTGTCTGTTGCCTCCTCAGTAATTGCTGCTGTTTTCACGCAGTGGCCAATTAACAGAACAGTTTTACCGGTGGAGAACAATTAAACAAATCCTAACAGTGAGTAAACACGACCGCTCGCCGGCGGGCCAGGCAGAGAGAATGGATCAGCGAGCTGCGCAATTATCACGCGGCCGCTGCGTCCCTAAGACATGGTATACGGCGCATACGTACATTACGATACAAGTGTACAGCAAGTAGTGTGAAGATAACTAGCTGACGCACTTCTGTAGTTAGCGCCGTACACATCAGTTTCACAAAACCCCCCCCACAAACAAAAAAAAAAAAAACAAAAAAATTTTTTCCCCCCAAAACCTCCATATTTAGGGATTAAAAAAAAAAAAAAAAAAAAAAAAAAAAAAAAAAAAAAACCACCAAAAAGGAAAAAAAAAATTAGGTATTTTTTCCAAAAATAAAAAAGGAAAAAATAGGTATACCTAGTTACCTAGATAAAAAGTGCACCACACTGATTCTGAGCCTAAGTTTTAGTAGTTTCACGACGAGGAAATTTTGCAAAATTAGTTTTAAAAAATGCATTCCAGACATAAAATACACATGCACAGGTCTTAATTTATTCGCTACTCTTATTTTTGCCTAATTTTTGCTTCCTACCTCCACCAGAAAGGAGGGGTGTACCCACCCTACACCTACCCCTTGGGGTACGCTACTGAAGCCACTGCATCTGGCCGCTGAGTGGCAGGCACGTTCTTGGTGGAAGTAACCTTTTACATGGTTTTTTTGCATACATGTCACCGAACCATACAAAGAAACATATTTGTGGGACGTTTGCCTTACTGATTCTAATCTTTGTAGAAAATTTCAGTTGTGGACGAAGAAAAACTTGGTGGTGATTCTGGTTTTGCAGTTTTTGCTGCCAGCTCCATTGACCATGCTGAACGTGCTCTACAGCGGAATTGCCTATCGTATAGACAATCGAACAGGGGCTATTGGCCCGCCTATTGCTCATAATACAAGCATAAAAGTATGGCAAATCCTTCACAGTTCGAAAATTCTTACTAAGAATCTAAACCGTTTAAACCGGAAGAACGGAAATTTTTCAAAAAAAATATGTTTAAAAGACGGAGTTGTACAGATTGTTCAATATAAAAGCGGGAATAAACGGTTCTTGATTAACAAATTGGTCTTTTAATGCTATTTTTGAAAACGATGAGGTACCTGACACCTGTACCTGTGTCGGGCCAAAAATACCCAAAATCAGGTAGGTACAGTTCAAACGTACCCGATCAAGTCTCAGGTGGGTATTGCAAATCTACCTGTTACTCATGTTACTCAGGTGCAGGTACAGGAATAGATCCACGGTATGGCAGTGTACTAAACTCGCTCATTTTAAACTCTTACAGTACCCGACTCAGGGACTTCTTTTTGACCGGCGACCAATCAATCGATCGGCCAAAGCGCACTCTTTCAAATGCCACTAAACGATCCGTTCAGTAAAACCAAAGCTAAAACTAAATTTCCGTTTTTATTGAACAACCAGTACAGTGTTGAAAAGAAAAGAGATCAATTTTCAGGAGTTGTTCTTTCTGGCGTTGTTGTCCTGTCTGCTCCTCAGCAATGTGTTCATGAGTCTGATGTACCTGAAGATCTACTTGAAGGTACGCGCACACAAGACACAAGTGGCCAACGCATTAGGGCCAAGTCACATGAACAGCACCGATCTGAAGCTGGCATCGTTCGGCTTCTGTCTGCTTCTAACCAACGCCGCATATCTGGTTTCCTCTGCTCAGATGATCTTCTCGGCAGCATCCACTCCGCTTACTGTAATGCTGTACATGGTGGGCACCGATTTCGTAGCTTACTGTAACCCCTGGTTTATGCTCATCTTCTCGGAGCCTGTAAGGCGGCACTTTCGAGCACTCCTTACTTGCACTGATCCGTAGAATTACCGAGATTCAGCGTTTTCTGGTGTTTTTCGAAATTAAGCAGAAAACAGCAGAGAGACTAATTTCTGAATAGCATAAAAATATTGTTTAGTTTAACCCAAAATTGTTTATCTGAACAATCAGAAGGAACTACCCGAGAGTACTGCATCGTACCCCTCCCCTCCAGATAGCGTGCCCGAGGTGCACTATTAGATACACATTTTTTGTCCTGGGTGTCCTAGATTTTCTACAAATTTGTATATTGTGGTAGACTTAAAGCAGGTTTATACGTATAATATTGGCAGATTTTCAATCTTATTTGCTGACACAAGCTCACACAAATGAAAAACTTGGCCAACCACATCACATGGCAGAGACAGTAATCTGGATTGGAGAATTGCACTTTCGCTCAGAAATCGTGAAAACAAGCAGTTTATCGTGATTTGGCTAAGTGCCGGTTTGCAATGTCAACGAGCTCTGGATTGACGAGATACGACTATAGTTTGTGATGTCATCATTATTTGTCTGTCGTTAAGCAATAATATTGTTACTTTTACCACTGCCGTGCGTTTTTGAATACCAATTTTTGTGGCTATGGCATCAGCTTCATCCGCTTTCCATAACCCTCTACATCTACCCACCCATGTCATACTTCCTGACGTCATTGAGTAGTGCCAAGAGACAAGTCAGGTAGAGCGTTCCCACCCAGGACATAGAGTCAGCAGTGTACACAGCAATAGTAGCGATAGGGCCGGTTTCCCTGTTTTTGCGGGCTTTTGCGCTTCAAATGTTGGAGTCAAGTGGAGTGGGTGATCGGTGATGCTCCTGTGGCGGGACGCGTCTCGCGACAACTTGTAATCCTTGTACTGGCCTACCCTACCGGTTTTATGCAAATACAGCTTGGCTGCCTTGGCTAACCGGCTTTTCAGCTGCTTGCTTTCTGGCCACCATCAATTAAGATGCATTTCGCGAGAAAGTCAGAGCAGAGGGGCAAGCAGTGTCATCTCGCGTAACTAGACATGTTGATCTTTTCAAAACACGATGTGCATAGTAATTCTTGGATTCAAGCTTAAACTTGCACAAGCCACCGAGCACAAAATGCACATAACAGTCTACATTTTGATTAATACAGTTAGGCACTTAACGCCGTTTATGGTACCGGCACGATATATGGTACCCCTACCCATGGCCATGGGCGCCGGTACCATATACATATGGTGCCCCTATGTTCGCATTGGTACCGGTATCGGTACCACATATGGTACCACTCTGTCAGAGTTCGTACCATATATGGTACCGGCGCCCATGGCCATGGCGTCTTCCACTGAGTTACACAGAACCGTTCTTTATTAAAAAGCGGTTACGCAAAACTGATACTGTATTCGTCCTGAATTCAGGTCGCGTCTTGGCCATGGGTAGTTTACGCTATCCCGTGTGTCACGGCGGCCCCGGCATCCGTGAGAGCGGTTGTTTGTGGGTTCGAAACCGGTCGAAGCGACTGGAAGTAGTCGACATAAAGCGCAACCCACACCGCCGAAAGCCGGTGATGGCCAGTAGGTAAATGGGAACCGAACCGGCGCTGCCGTTGCACCTAATGGCAGCAAGGGGGAGGGTTGTTTGTAGGCAGGACTACCCCATTGAAGGGCTCTGAAAAGAGCGAGGGGTGTCCTGAGCTGTCCGAAAGGACAGTGGAACTGAAAAACAACAAACAACAACAAAACATCAGAATAGCAGAAAGCCATCCGACTTCCGATTGTTTGACAGATTATAGTAAAATAACCGAAGTTATTTGCACACGATCACAACTCGTTGACAAAGAGCATTTGATTGAACGATATTTATGATAGAACAGAGTATTGCATTTGACAGAAAAAATGAGTTGCCTTGCATAAATAAACCGATGGGCTTATATTCGGTTTCATTGTGGTGGTCGAAACGGTGTCAAAACCTAAGAAAACCTATAGTCTTACGGCTTAAATACCATCAAGAAGACGATACTCCATATGGAGCCAAAGCGCGAATACGCGATTTTGTGAAATTCCCTCCAAAAAATCAACGACGTCGAATCTGCAACCAAATTCGCAGCGTGCGAAACAAAATGGCGTATAATTCGCTTTTTGAGAATTTCAGACGAATTCGAAATTTGACGAATTTGCAGATGACAAATGCCAAGGCATAGAAAAACGCGATATTGATCTTGAGAAAAAGGCGAACCCAGTGAGTTTCGCACGGCCAACAATTCTTGCGCTTTTGCATCGATTCGCATATGAGTCATCGCCAATTTCAGGCGATACAGATTTTCCTGAGAATTTAATAGTCATCGCGAAGGTGTTAAACCTGATCGATCTCACCACACAGAGACAATAAGGAATTTAGTGGCATTTCACTCCAGTAGAGCAAAGTCAAAAATAATGTAGTGTACTCTAATACTGTAGTTTAAAGTGCAAGTGCACATTATGATGCACTTTTCGTTTTTTAGCGATTCTATTGTATAGATCAGCTCTATAGCTAGACAGATCTTTTATATTAGGCAGTCCTTTCAAAGGCTGATTTTTCTTTCAAGCAATTATTATTTTGATGGTGAACGCTTTAGAAACTTGTTTCAAAGACAGAATCTTTCTCTTTCAAGCTGCTAGTTTTGATAGTGAACCCTTCAGTCAGCCTGTTAACTCTGCCAACATGCGTGCCTTCTGTGCTGTGTTGTTGCTGTGTCTGTGTTTTGGGTTCACTGCTGCCAGGGTCAACGGGAGGAGCCAGTATGGACGTGCACCGGTATGTCTAACGGTCTTGAATGTATACTCAACAAAACTGTTTTACAAAAACAAACGCACAGGCAACAATCAGTTGCATTTCTGAGAAATGTCCCATTTTCAAATTACAGGTAATCGCAAAAAATCGCTTGACTCACTTTATGACAGGTTCTGATGTGAAGGCAAAGAGCTTAACTAAACAATTTTCCTTGTACAGTCAGGCACTTAACGCCGTTTATGGTACCCTCACCATATAAGGTGCCGGTACCATATATGGTACCGGCACCATATAAGGCACCGTCACCATATATGGTACCGGTACCATATATGGTACCCCCACCTTCGGGACCTGTGGTGGTACCATATATGGTACCGGCACCATATATGGTACCCCCACCTTCGCGTTTTTCCGGTACCGGTACATGTATGGTACCACTTCATTCAGATTTCGCACCATATAATATATACCATAGTGGTAGTGGTACCATATATGGTACCGGTACCATATATGGTACCGGCACCCATGGCCATGGGTAGGGGTACCATATATGGTGCCGGTACCATATATGGTACCACCACAGTCACCGAACGTGGGGGCACCATATATGGTACCGGTACCATATATGGTGACGGTACCATATATGGTACCACTACCCTCGGTACCGGTACCATATATGGTACCGGCACCTTATATGGTGTCGGCACCATAAACGGCGTTAAGTGCCTGACTGTTGTATAAGCAATTTTTCTGCGCACCTTTAGCCGTTTGTGATATTTGCAGAGGCGGGAAACTGCCAATGACAACGGAATGAAGAACATGGATGGAGATGGAGAGCAGGTGAGTGGAGAAAACTGGGTGACCATTCAGTTCAATTTTCTTCCTTTCCATGCCGATAATTCCCGGCAGAATAAAACACAATAGCCTAAGCTAGAAAGGCCGCTCACCGCTCACCCGAGACAGTTTGGGGACCCCGCACCCCGACCCAAAAATGCCAAGTTTGTGCTAGTAGCGGCTCCAGTACTAACAAACTGGCTGAGAAATAACAAATTTTTAGCTTAAAATTCGCTTGAAAAGCATCTGGAAACCGAATTTGGCATTTCCAGGTTCCACTACTGATCTTAATGGTTGAACAGCTGTTCTTGAAAGCCCGTTTTATCGTTTTTAGCTTGTTTTAACTCTAAAACGCTGTTTGGCAGTGGAAGCGTAAGATAGTCATTTTTAGTGTCCTTACTGAAAAACGTGGTAAATACTCATTTGCAGGCGTTTTGGAGCTGTTTGAAATTTCTAACCCCCTTCGCCACGCCGGCATCGACCTGGTACATGTATACAATGCAGTTTTCAGACAAAAACCACTAGCTGTGCTGTATAGAAATAGATAGGCAGGAAACGTTGTTAGGTGCCTAGAAGTCTAATCCATCCCTGAAACTTTTAGTATGGCTGTTATTCTCTTTACCGCTTAGCTACAGTCATTAGCTTTTACCGGAAACGAATTCGGTTTGCTCTGTACACACTGTACACTATTTCTATTACAACCTTATTATTGTTATAAAATTTTCCTATTACAACCTTTATTGAAGCACAATATCTCAAAAACCTGCTACACCTACAAGCGCGATAGATTTCTGGAAAAGTTGAGCATATCGGGCAAATTTGTTAATCCGAGATTCTGTTGTACTTGCTGGTAGAAAGTCGGAGGAGACTTCTGGTACATTATTTTTAGTTCGTCGAGCGTTTGACCATCAAAGTTAGTGAATTTCTCTTTTAAGTGGTCCAATCCTATATCAGAGAGCCACTTTTGTACTTTTTCTTTTGACCAACTTTCAACTGCAGATGGTGCTGCGCCTGTTTCTTTGACTAAAAGTTTACATTTGATATAAGAAAATCGTGTACAAATTGAAAGCTTACCGTTTTTGGCCTTAGCTTTCTTGATAAACCTTCCTGCTGCACCAATTCTGCCTCTGTTTCCTAATTCCTTGACCAGTTTTGCGCAACTTTCTTTGACCTAGATTTTTAGCGCAAACTCAAGGAACAAGATTGTTTCACTACTACTATACTGTTGCTAAGTAAATTTATTTTAAATATAATTAAATTATAATTTACTTACCACATGCCCAGAGAAATATAATTAAATTAAAATTTACTTACCATATCTGAGAGAAATTTAATTTAATTATAATTTACTTACCACATTTAATTAAATTAAGTAAATTAAGTATATTTGAAATAGGCCTGATTTTGGCGGCTAACACCTTCAGCTTTGCTTCCAACTAAGCAAGGATGCTATAACAGTTATCGAAAATGAAAACCAAGCGAGGATGTCACACGTTGCAGAGCCTGAGGGGGCAACCCACCCTTTGCCCACGTCTGCCTCAGGCTAACGGTACCACCTTCAGGATTTTTTGGAAGAATATTATGATAAAACGCATGACTAGGTTAGGTGCGAATGAGCTCAGACTACATTGTATTGTATGTATTTCAAACCATACATGTAACAGCTCCGGGCCGACCTGGGGGGAGGGGGGTAGGGGGGGTTTCCTCAGATGGGGGGTCGAGGGGGGGTTTCGTCCAGAGGTGGGGTCCAAAATTTCAAAAAGCTCCAGAACGCCTGGAAATGCGTTTTTAGCACGTTTTTTTTCAGTAAGGATGCTAAAAATCGCAATTTTAAGCTGCCAAATAGCTTTTTAGAGCTAAAAACAAGCAAAAAATGACAAAAAGGGCTTCCAAAAACACCGATTTCTCTTAAATATCAGCAGTGGAAGCGCCAAATTCGGTTTCCAAAGGCTTTTCAAGTGAATTTTAGGCTAAAAATTAGTGATTTCTGACCCAGTTTGTTAATACTGGAGCCACCACTAGTACTTGTATTTTTTGGTCGGGGGGGGTCCCTTAACCTGTCTCGGGGGGTGAGGGGGGTTGGCCTTTCCAGCTGGGGGGAGTAACCCCCAACCCCCCTAGTACATGTATGTTCAAACCATTTAAAACCATTGTATTTCAAACCATTTAAAAATACTGTAAGCCAAAAAACCTAATTCAAGCGAGAAATCGGTCTTTTTGGCTTACCATCCTCTCAACCCCCCATCAGCCGCCGCTACACCCTCCAGCCAGCCCCCACAGAATTTGAAAATTTCTCACCCCTCAACCGATATGATAGCTAATGTCTGTCAACAGTAATAATGACAGTTCCTCAGAATTGTAAGAGGCTTTCCAGAGTCAGTTTCTGCTTGCTTCCACAACAGACAATGCCTGTGAAAGTGAAAATCTGCTATCGCATAGTAAAACTGGCTGAAAAGTACCTAATCCTAATATCCAACCTTAGCTTGGCGGATAAGTTGGGGTAGTTTGTTTTGTGGGAGATTAGAAAGAAACAAGCGCAAAGACGAAAGGTGGTGGGGGCGGGCGGAAAATTGTACTGTAAGTAACTATGGCTTGCCATTGAAAGGTATAAGATTACAGATACCAAAAGCAGACACTCACGGAGCATTTGCATGATGCGAAAAAGGTGTCAGGAATAGCTACGTGTGTGTAAGCAAATTAAGTATATTTTAAGTAAATTAAGTAAATTATTTTTGGTAAGTATAATTTACAAATTATAATTATAATTAACTTTTCCTGTTTTTGTAGAAATTTAATTTAATTATAATTTACTTACCAACTAATTTACTTGTATTAGTAAATTTCTAAAAAATATAATTTAAATTATAATTATAATTTACTTAGCAACAGTACTACTAGGTTGTGTTTTGCTTAGAATGAATGGAAGAATAATAGGAAAAGAAATGTCATACAGCTAAGTCAAGAATAAAGTGTAAACTAGCCTTTTCTAAAGAGTAACAGTCGAAGTATAGTTTTGTGCCCATCAGAGCACCAAGCCAGCCATCAGCTGTGTATTTGTACTCAGTTCTCACTGGTATTATATCCTTTTGTAGTCGATAAGCATATTCAGCTTCTGAAAAGAAGTGAATACTACTTCTGTTCTTTTCTTTGTTTGTTCATTCAGTTCATTTGTTT
This sequence comes from Sabatieria punctata, assembly GCA_030248155.1. NCBI lineage: Eukaryota > Metazoa > Nematoda > Chromadorea > Araeolaimida > Comesomatidae > Sabatieria > Sabatieria punctata. The sequence continues at coordinate 6,330 of JASANB010002835.1, read as the reverse complement.
GTTCATTCATTCGTTCGTTTGTTCGTTCATTCGTTCATTTGTTCGTTTGTTCGTTCATTCGTTCGTTCGTTTGTTCGTTTGTTCATTCATTCGTTTGTTTGTTCGTTCATTCGTTCGTTCGTTTGTTCGTTCGTTCGTTTGTTCGTTCATTCGTTCATTCGTTCGTTTGTTCGTTCGTTCATTCATTCATTCGTTCGTTCGTTCATTTGTTCATTCGTTCGTTCGTTCGTTCATTCGTTTGTTCGTTCGTTCATTCATTTGTTCATTCATTTGTTCCTTCATTCGTTCGTTCGTTTGTTCGTTTGTTTGTTCGTTCATTCGTTCGTTCATTCGTTTGTTTGTTCGTTCGTTCGTTCGTTCGTTCATTCGTTCGTTCATTCATTTGTTCGTTCATTCATTTGTTCATTTGTTTGTTCATTCGTTCGTTTGTTCGTTTGTTTGTTCGTTCATTCGTTCGTTCGTTTGTTCGTTCATTCATTCATTCGTTCATTTGTTCATTCGTTCGTTCATTCGTTCGTTTGTTCATTCGTTCATTCGTTTGTTCATTCGTTTGTTCATTCATTCGTTTGTTTGTTTGTTTGTTTGTTTGTTCGTTCGTTCGTTCATTCATTCATTTGTTTGTTCATTCATTCGTTCATTTGTTCATTTGTTCGTTTGTTTGTTTGTTCATTCATTCGTTTGTTTGTTTGTTCATTCATTCGTTTGTTCATTTGTTCATTCATTCATTCATTCATTCATTCATTCATTCATTCATTCATTCATTCATTCATTCATTCATTCATTCATTCATTCATTCATTCATTCATTCATTCATTCATTCGTTTGTTTGTTCTTTCATTCATTCATTTATTTCGTTTGTTTGTTCGTTCGTTACCTGTTCTGCAGCTGGGACTCTGTTTGTACCTCTCTGACACACAAACTAGCACAACAGCTGCGTCTTCAATGGCTTCAGCCATAGCTTCCAGTGTGTTACCTCCTACAACTACCCATTTTGATCTAATCAAAAGGCCTGAAGACAAATCCATCAACTCATTCTATCATAATCAAACCAAGTCAAATATCCAGCTTCCTTCAGAGTTGTGTTTAGGGTCGATATCAATTCCTTATGTTGATGGTCATAACTAATCATGATGTGACCAATCTTGTTGTTTTCTTTCTTTGCCTTTCCTTCAGCTGAACTAGGTCTATTTGGACCATTCTTGTTCTGGATAATTTTTCCTTTGTTCTCGGCTGACCCAGGCCTAGCCTTCTGCATTGATGACAGACTAGGAGAAATGCCACTGATGTTCCACAATGCTCCAGTAGCTGCATTTGCAATCGCTTGGTTCTCATGGGTTTTCAGCTTTTCCAATTCTAAAGGAAATGTAAAAGTCTATATTTGTCTAGCTAATGAACAGTATCAGACTCTGAATGCATCCCTGAAGCTTTCTAATTTCTGGCAGATTCTCTTTCTTGAATGAGAACATCCAGAATCCTTTGGCGGCTGCTTCTAGTTCTGCATCGTTGAGAGGATTTTGAATAACTCCATAGTAGAGCTTGAGGATTCCGTTTTTGACCATTCTTACATTGTTGTTGTCATTTGAAGCCAGTAAATTTAGCGCATTCATCGTTTCTGCTGCACTGAATCCGTGTGCTCTGTAAATTTTCACTTGCATATGAGGTACAATTGTAATATTCTGGGTTTAGGAAGTTGTACTGGCCCACTATTGTTAAAAAATTATTAAAATCGATGTCTATTAACGCTTTGCAAGTGGCCGGGTTTTGAATGTATCAGGAAGTTTCTGGCATTCCGATGTATGCGGTCCAGCATGCCGATACATTCGGTCCAGGTTCCTATAGGTTGCTTTCAGATTGTCTGGGTTTAGTGTAGTAAACTGATAGACTGAAAGTTATTTGAATCGTTTCAACTGCAACGTTATCTGAACATCTAAAACAACAAATTTTAAGATTGTGACTGGTTGAAAACGAGTTTCCAAGGAGGTCTAATAATATTCCAATAGGTCTCTGAAACAGCTTTCCGATACATCTGCAACAGATTTCCAATATGTTTATCATATTTTTTCTCTTGATAGGTTGGCCAACTATGCTATCTGGCGTTGGTCATTTGCAAAGCGTTAAGAAGGGTTTCTTAGTGTTCAATATTGTCACAGTGCCCTGCTTTGTATGTAAACTCTGGCATGTTTTTTACAGGAAGCCCTTTGTTACGACTCAATTCAATTCTTTGACCTTGCAAAAGCATCTTCAACAACAATCAATACCAAAACTGAACTGATTCCTGAAAATCCCATGCCCAACCAACAGTCAGCTCGAAAGCCACTCCTCTTTTAGTGTATATTTTGTTGCATGTATATGTACATTTTGTTAATTTAGCTTGATCCAGCAGAAGATGAAGATGAAGCAAGAATGTTTCGGATGGCGAATGTTGGTGGAGGAGGACGTATCCGAATCACTGGCTGAAACTGAAATCTGTGACTTTGGTTTCTGTCTAATAAAAGATCATTGCACACTGGAATGCATTGCACTTTATTCACTGCCGATTTGTTTGCATATACCTACCGTTAAAACGAGCAAGGACACACATAGTCACTCTGGCCGACTATCACATATTATAAGTGCAGCTGTTTCTTCATATAGTCAACATGATTCCTATCAAAATCACATCCTTCAGTACTGCAGCGACTGTCATATATGAGACAGAAAATAAGGCATGGAATGCTGAGGGGCCAACAGAACAGACTTACACTGAACAAGCACTTTCTGGCATTTTGATGTACAGGGTGGGCCATTTATCTATTCCCAGTTTCATTAGGACATAACTTTTTCCTACACAGACCGATTTTGCTGAAATTTTGTATAGATACACCCTGATACTTCAAGTTTTTACTGTTAAAATTTTAGCGCGTTCTGACATGAAATGTCTGAATAACAGTAAACTTTTCAAAAGTTCGTTATTGCACTGTGAACATACATGTAACAGGGGGGTCTGGGGGGGTCTGCCCCCACCCGACTTAGGCCAGACCCCCCTGGATGGGGACCCCCCCCCCCCCGAGACGATTTCACCGACCCCCCCCTCCGATTTTTCTGGCAAGTAAATTTTCGAGCAAATTTTTGCAATTTTTTACACTTTCACACACAAAAATTGCCAAAATCGCCTGCAAAACAGCACTTTTTAGCTGTATTTCAGCCCAAATTAGCGATTTTTGGCGATTTTTAGGCCAAAAATTGCGATTTTTCTCGATTTTTGAGCGTTTTTTAGTGCCCACCCCCCTCCCCCAAAATTTTGGCTCAGACCCCCCCCGGCCGGCGCCAGACCCCCCAACCCCCCTCCCCCCATCGGCGGATGACCTGTTACATGTATGACTGTGAATTATACTCGTAGTACAGAACGAGGCTGGCGATTTGTTTCTTTCTGCCTTCTGATGACAATTTTTGTATCGTCGCGACCGGCTGACATTCCAGAACTGAAAGAGCGCATCAGGATGGCCTTTGAAGAGATTACGGTCGCGATGCGGCAGAAGACTATGCTGGAGTACCGACTGAGGCTGGAGAAAGTGATCGAAAAAAGTGGCGGTCATGTGGAGCTGGAGACGCATAACTAGCGACCAGAGTGAAGGATTAGTTCTAAATTTTAACTGTAAAAATTTGAAGTGTTAGGACATTTGTATGTAAAATTTTGATAAAATCGATCTGATTGGAAAAAAGTTATGGTTATATGAAACCGGGAATAGATAAATGGCCCACCCTGTATCTTATTTTAGTAATCTCTCATGCTGCCTGTATCTCTAATAGTCATATCAGTTCACTTTCACTAGTGATGTAAAAAATTAATTTAATTGTAATTGAAATTCGCATAATTGGCCCGTTTTTAATTTCAATTCAATTAATTTAATTTAATTGAAATTCAAAAGTTGGGCCATAATTTAATTGTAATTGAATTGAAATTCGCCTGGAATTTCAATTATATTTTCAATTATTTCCTGTGGTGAAAATAAGGAAATACGTAAGTATTACTAGAGTATTAGAGAATGACTTCAAACAAAAACCTATTAAGGGTTTGTCTTGTCACCTCTGTATACTGACCTCGGATGGATGGATGGATGTCCGGGCGTGGCCGTAGCCCCTGTGTTAGGTGACACTGCCCTTCCTTCGCTGCCTTCACTACTAGCAGGCACACATGCTCAATGTCAGTCTGGGCCGGTCTCAGTGGTAGCTGTCCCCGTTCCCGTTTGTCCCAACACATGTGTGGTTGCTATTGTAGCTTTAGGTGCTTAGGCAGCTCCAGTCGGTTCCCATTTACCTACTCGCTGTCGCTGTCACCAGCCTTTGGTGGCCTGGGTTGGGCCTTGTGCCGACCACGAACTCTTTGCGGCAAGAAACTTGCCCCGCCGAGTGGATGAACACACGACCACGCGCACAGTGGCTTTGCGGCCTAAACCACTGCACCAACTGTGCCGGCTTATACTGACCTCACTTTGTTTTCTAATGTTTTATGCTCTGCTTTTTAGTTTGTAGTTTATAAAAGTCAAAACAGTAATTTTTGGATGTATGGTGGGTTGACACCCTCTTTTGGCGAAGGTACCTAGGAAGTGATGTTGCACAAAACTGCTGAAAACCTTTAGATTATGTACTGATATATAATAATGAAATAACTGTAAATTTTCCCCAGAATGCAATTTTATGCGTTTTTAAAAGGAAAGTTATTGACATTTTCTAGCCTGGTTGGACAGCAGCTGTCTCTAAGCTTTTACATGGACATTTTTTCGATGTTCTGGGTCACTGTCACTGTTTTTAACAGCAAAAATGCACCAATTTTCCAAAAATTGAAAAAATAATTGAAAAATATTGCATAATTGAAATTGTCCAAGGTTCCATAATTTAATTGAAAATATAATTGTAATTGAAAATAATGGAAAACTATTTCAATTAATTTAATTTAATTTAATTGAAATTAAAAACTGAGCCCATAATTTAATTGTAATTGAATTGAAATTCAGATTCCATAATTTTACATCACTAACTTTCACCAACTTCATCGGAAACAACTGATGACAATGCAGATGGATTTTCATCGTTGACCAGGCCGTCTTCAATGTAGTACAATGGTTCTGGCTCCCTCTCATTTTCTTCTTCTTCCAGAGAAACTGGCGCTGAGTAAGAACTATCTTGATTATCGCGCAGAAGCGGAGTTCTTGTTTCTTCATCATCAGGATCATAGTTATTATCATTATAACATGCTTCAGTACAACAGTAATATATGAGATAGCAAAACAAACACAGAATGCTGAGTGGCCAAAGGAACAGACATGTGCAGAACACGCAATAGTTTAAGCTTTCTGGCATGTCCATGCACCTTATGCAACATGAGTACAAAACAATGACTACAAGCATATATGACGTAACTGCGCAAATTACGATTGTAGCCAGTTTGTTGCTATTTTTTTCATTCTCAGTTCCTGTTGAGGTTGTTATATTTTCGGTTGAAGTTTGTAATGTACTATTGTTGAGAATTATCCTTAAAACTTCTTCAGAGGAAGATGATAAAAAGTCAGTTAGAGCTATATTAGTAGCCAGAATAATGAGAAACAGCAAGTACCGACTGGGGAACATATTTTTCTTACTTCTGCTGCTAAAGTTAGAGCTGTGTTTGCTATATAGAGCAATGATGCAAGCTTAGTCAGAAGAGTTTCGACTGTGCAGCTTATGACTGAGCCTTTTCTTCAATTCAGGCTATTGTATGCTTTCATGCTACAGCGGCAGATACATATTTCAGAGCTTGCAATCTCTTTTGGTTGTAAATATTTCATGGAGTTGGACATTTCATCTAATCACATCTTAATCGACTTAGTTAGTTAGTTAGTTAGTTAGTTAGTTAGTTAGTTAGTTAGTTAGTTAGTTAGTTAGTTAGTTAGTTAGTTAGTTAGTTAGTTAGTTAGTTAGTTAGTTAGTTAGTTAGTTAGTTAGTTAGTTAGTTAGTTGGTTGGTTGGTTAGTTAGTGAGTTAGTTAGTTAGTTAGTTAGTTAGTTAGTTAGTTAGTTAGTTAGTTAGTTAGTTAGTTAGTTAGTTAGTTAGTTAGTTAGTTAGTTAGTTAGTTAGTTAGTTAGTTAGTTAGTTAGTTAGTTAGTTAGTTAGTTAGTTAGTTAATTAATTAGTTAGTTATTTATTTATTTATTTAGTTAGTTATTTAGTTAGTTAGTTAGTTAGTTAGTTAGTTAGTTAGTTAGTTAGTTAGTTAGTTAGTTAGTTAGTTAGTTAGTTAGTTAGTTAGTTAGTTAGTTAGTTAGTTAGTTAGTTAGTTAGTTAGTTAGTTAGTTAGTTAGTTAGTTAGTTAGT
>JASANB010002834.1:0-28077 GCA_030248155.1 Sabatieria punctata | reverse complement strand
GCGACTTGCAGTGGCACAAAGTTATAATTAAAAGGTATGCACTCTGACCTGACCCTGACCTGACCTGACCTGACCTGACCTGACCTGACCTGACCTGACCTGACCTGACCTGACCTGACCTGACCCTGACCTGACCTGACCTGACCTGACCTGACCCTGACCCTGACCTGACCTGACCTGACCCGACCTACCCGCGACTGACTGACCGACAGACTGAACAAATTTGGTACAGTTTTTAAGTGCATTTTAGGTCAGCGTTGGCTATCTTTATCAGTTGCAGGCATACATGTAGCTGGGTTTTCGGCTGGGGGGGAATTTTTCTGATCCAAAATAGGGTTTTAGGGCTATGCCCAAAGGGGGTTTCAGCGACCTTTTTTTGGTGTCCAAAAGTGGGTTTCAGGTTTAATTTAAAATGTGCAAAAAAAGCTAATTTTGCTTTAAAACGTGCAAAAAACCCATTTTTTTCGACATAATACAGTTAAAATGCATTTCTGGAACCTTCTTTAAAGATTTTTAAACCCAAATTAGGGTTCCGGAACCCTATTTTGGGCCTCCAGAAACCCAAATTAGGGTTCCAGTAACCCAAATTAGGGTTCCGGAACCCTATTTCGGCACTCCAGAAACCCAAATTAGGGTTCTGGAACCCAATTTAGGGTTTCAGTAACCCAAATTAGGGTTTCAGTAACCCTATTTAGGGTTTCAGGAACCCAAATTAGGGTGCCGGAACCCTATTTAGGGTTTCAGTAACCGGAATTTATGTTTCAGAAACCCAAATTAGGGTTTCAGTAATCCAAATTAGGGTTCCGGAACCCTATTTAGGGTTTCAGTAACCCAAAACAGGGTTTCGGAACCCTATTTAGGGTTTTTGAAACCCAAAACAGGGTTCCGGAACCCTATTTAGGGTTTTTGAAACCCAAACTAGGGCTCCGGAACCCTGTTTGCAGGTTTACAAACCCAAAATAGGGTTTCAAAAAATTCCCCCCCCCCAGAATCCGGCTGGGGGGGAATTTTCTCCGAAAATCGGGCCTGGGGGGGAAATACCCCCCCAACTACATACATGTATGTGATTAGGATATACATTTGGGCAAGAACTTGCTTCTCTATAACGTTAGACATGAAGTCACTTGGATGGCGTAAGCATTAATCAGTGTTCTATTAACAAGCAAACATGTCAAAGACAGATTGCTAAAATATCATACCAAATAGGGGTGCTCGAAAGTTAGGTTTGCAGTAACCTGACGGTTTTCTAGGTGACAAAAATGAATTCAGCATCTAAAATTACCCCAGGAGTTACATTTTGAGCAACATCTGAAGAGACTCACAGTAGCTGCTCCAATCAGACAAAATTTTGCAAAAAACAATTAAAATGAAAATAACTGGAAAACACGACTACATAGCGCCAAACGGACTGCAAAAATGGATTATATTGACCAAAATTAAGTTTGACTCGTGAATATGAGCCGTTTTTGAGACCGTTTATACCGTTTGGGTCAAATTTGAAAAATGTTGGGCAATTTTCCATAGTAAAACGGATCGCAGACAATTTTTGACTCGCACACCCTTCCGAAAAAAACGCGTTTTTCCGAAAACTGGTTTATTAAACATGTATATATCAGCGAACTCGCAATTACACGAGGAACAAGAATCTGGAGTCCACTTGTCCATTTGACTCTTCTATAAAAACTTGATTTTTTTGCCGAAAATTGGTTTTTTTCCTGAAAAACTTACATACAAGCGTGGAGACGCGGACTTGTTCCTCTTGTAGCACTTGTAATTGCTATCGATTGATATAAAAAAGTTGAGGTCTTGAAGAAGGTTTTGAGAAATCGCTTTTCCCGCCACCGCCAATCATTTTGGCATGGACTTGCGCAGAAGGTGAGATACTGCTGAATTGCCGAGCTTCCGAGTTATGAGTGGTTACCTGCCCAAGCATGGGCTGTTCTAATTCGGGCCTGCCGGCTGCTTGTCCGAAGTTCTGCTCAGTCCGATATTTCGATTCAGCCAGTGTTGAGCAGGCCTCGCAAGCTGTTAACATCGAGAACTGTTCAGGCTGTGACCAATCTTCCCTCACACTATCTACTCTTTCTTCTCTTATATTTTTTACTATCATCTCACCTTCTGCGGGCTTAAATCTTGCCTTTCTGTGGTCAACAGTCTGTGTGTGTTATGGTCTGAGCTGACTTTTACGCTTCATACCGGTTTTTACTTTTGGTCCTCTTTTTTGCTGCTTTGGTATTTTTTGTTATTGTTGAACCCGCTAGTGCTTTCTTGTTTGTGTACGTTAAATACAGTTTGTTTGTACTGGAACCGTTTCAATCATTAAATTTTATACTGTTGGATGTATTTCATCGCGAACGTTTTACTTCATGTAAATGTACTTCATATACTTCATGTTTAAATGTTTTACTTCAGTAATTTGACAACTTTTTTTAGACCATACGTGTAACAGGTCGTCCGCGGAACGGGTCCTTAAGCTAAGCTCAAGTGTAGAACTATTTCTAACCGGTTTTGCTAATATAGCAGAGAATTCGTCGTCGCGTCTTGGCTATGGGTAGTTTACGCTATCACAGTGTCACGGCGGCCCCGGCACCCATGGAAGCAGTGTGCTTGTGGGAGTAAATAAATAAACCTTAGCTGTCTTGCACACACCGACAGCAATGGGGAGGGTTGTTGTTAAGGAGGTTGTCTCTTCCTGCTCTATAGCAGTTGGCTACTACTAGTCCGAAAGGACAAAAGCTTACAACAACAACAACAGAATTCAGTCATCTTTTTTTCTACTTGCTGTCGTCAGTTCTGTCCCCAATACACTCCACTGTCGAGTCAGATTTGATCCGACCGGAGCAAATTTGGCAATTTTGTGCTAGCAGATTCGGTCCGGGCACCGCACATTTGGCCCGGGCTGTGCAGTAATTAAAAGATAGGGAGTAAAACAGATTTAGCTCTGCCAGGCCTTTGATAGAGCTTCTAGCCTTAGATGGAAATAGAGCCGATCGGATCGGGTCTGATTCGGTACCGGACCGGATCGGGCGATGTAATTTTACCGCATATCTTCTAAAGTTCAGCTTATTTAGTCAATATTTGATTGCATTGATTCAGAGGGCAATCAATAGTACTGATTCTGATTCAAATAGTATTGTAGGTAACTCCTTGATTGTCAAATAAGGTTTAACTACTAAATACTATTAAAATAAATTTTACAATTCAGCCCCTCTGCGTATTTTTAATTTAATATTATAGTAGGCCCCCTATTTTAATAGTAATATAACTTTGACACTATTAAAATGGCACTATTAATAATAGTTTTATTTTAGTATTAATATATTAAAATCACAGTAGTATACACGGTTGTAGGACGTTTCGTCCCGACCGTTTCGTCCCCTTGCTGTTCGTCCCGGCTGTTTCGTCCCAACCGTCTAGTCCCGGCCATTTTTAAGCGTGACCGTTTCGTCCCGCTGCTAACTACAGTATACTGCAAAGGCGGCGGCAAAATCAAATGCCAAATGCGCCACAACTTACCAAGAGGTCAAATGCCAGGCACACAGTGGCTTTCGGTGGCCTGGGTTGGGCTTTGCGCCGACGACCAACTCTTTGCGGTACTGTGGATCAGGTATACCTGTGCCTGTACCTGATTATCAAGGATTTTCTTATCAAACTGTACAAAAAGTGTAGAAAACTATTGTTCGTCCTAAGTTAGAATATGATGCCTCAGAAGTTTAGAATCTAGAGGGGATAGGGGGGGGGGCTGGACGCCTGATGAGGGCCTTGACCGGATTGGGATCGTAAGGCCCCTAGGCCCCCAGCCCATGTATTTTTAAAAGTCGAATCGAAACCACTTTCATCTAAATTTGAACTTGCTTACCGCTGGGGGGAACGAGAAGTATAAACCATATGCAAACTGGTAAAGTCATTGAAACTTTAGCTTGTGTAAAAACTCTTTGAGTCGAAATTAAAAATCGCTTCTGCCATTGCTGTCAGAATTACATAACAGATTTCTATGCTTTAAACCTTTGATCTGACAGTTTTGCTGTGTAGTATGCAAACGTAGTATATTGTTGAAAATTGTAGTATAAAGTAGAATAATTTTGAGCTGGCGGTAGTATACTGGACTGGCTAGTACCTGGCAACACTGACCACGCGCATAGGGCTTTGCGGCCTAAACCATTACACCAACTGTCCCGGCCGTACAGAGCATAGTATTGTTATTGTGTACAGCTGCTATTATGCATGGCGTTATTACTGTATGAGTACTGTACGTATGACAGACTGGCTTCTGTTTAAAAGAATGAACGATTTGGTTTTCGCGCTTTGGATGTGCATGTTTCACTTTGTGAACCGGGACGAAACGGTCACTTTAAAACTTGGCCGGGACGAAACAGTCGGGACGAAACAGCCGGAACTAACAGCAAGGGGACGAAACGGTCGGGACGAAATGGGCGGATACCAGTACAGTATACACACTCTGTATTGTTATTAACGAGTAATTGTAATACCCGGACCAAATATGCCAGATCGGGACCAAATATGGCGTGACACAGGAACCAATAAATGGCAAATACATGCCAGGGACTCAGATTAGTTGCAAAGCACGCATGAGCGCATGCTGCCAGCATGGGTCTCGCCCCCACGCAAAGTCTACGCATTTTCTGTTTGCAAGCATTACTTTATGTTATTAGTTGTGGTGCAAACAGACTGGCGTTCTCGGTTGCAATTACGTAGGTTGTTTTCGAGGCGTCTAAATATAGTGCGTATTTTGCACCGATTAAATAGCTCTAATTAGCTGTCAAGCCTCTTTATAGCTGCGTCGATTAACACAATCTGAGTCATATAGCAGGACGCTATTTGCAGCATGAAGTGCGTTTCTCTGTTGGTACTCTATCTCGCCACTGCTCTCGTGCTAGCTTTTGATTCTTCGCTGGTACTGCGTCGCCTTAGAGGCGGACTGTATGAAAAAAGGTAAGCATATATGTATATGTGCAAACTGTCTGCTGGGTCTAATTCTCATCTTTCTGAAAGCACCTGTACCGGCCAGTGAATCAGCGTTTTCAGTTATTTTGAGCCCGAAGTTTCTGGCGATTTTAGCACCAGAATTTGAATAGACCTTCCCAGTTAGATTGATGGACGGGCTGGATGGATTTCATAAAATGTAATTATGAGCTCATAATTTATAGTTCTGCTCTCTGCGTGCTGCTGCTACATACGTAGGTCAGTTCAGTCTACTGTTATTTTACTATAGTATAGTAAATCAAAAACTAAAATTAAATTTGGACGGCTGAATTTGTAGTAAATAGTAAAATAGAAATCCACTAGTAAGCCACTGGTATTCGCATACGCTGCAACTTACCCACCCCATGCAGACGGTATCTGTTTTACTGTACAACAACAACATGAGCTCATATTTTTAAGAAATCCACGTACGTGACATCTTTTTTTTAAACGTATGGATATGGATGGCCACAAAAACAGAGATAATCCATACGTGGCCAGTGGCGTACCCAGGGGGTGTAGGAGGGTGTGTATACACCCCCGCTTGCGGTGGAGGTAGAGAGGAAAAATTCGACAAAAATAAGAGAAATTAATTAATTATGTACTAAAGCTGTCTATTATTTTATGCTCAGAACACCTTTTAAATGCGTTTTCGAAGGCTAAATTTTCAAAAAATTTCTCGCCCTGGTCGGGCAGAAGTACTGTTGTTTGCGTATACGCAATACGCATACGCAATACGAAAAAATACGCATTTTTATCAGAATGCGTATACGCATACGCATACTCATACTCATTTACATCTGGATACGCAATATGCATACGCATTTTTGATCGCATTTGAGCATTTTTGCGTATGCGTATTTACTATACTTTTAAGAGGCTGGGAGGCTTGAAAATAGCAGTTTTATGTGTGTTTTGTCAATGTCACTTGTAAAAAACACAGCTATTTTTATATTTAACTACGAAAAGCAGGCTAATAACCCACATATTCAGTGATTTTCTGTCATTTCTAAAAAAATTGAATATATACTGTAAATACTAAATTTTAACACTGGAAACAGTATTTTCAGACATAAAGTTAGACTACGATGCAATACGCAATACGCATACGCAATACGCAAAAATACGCATTTATTTTTGAATGCATATACGCATACGCATATATGCATTTTTTAACAGAAAGCGCATACGCAAACGCAAACGGAATTTTTGATATTAAACAACAGTAGGCAGAAGCCCAACCAGGCCACTTTAAACTAATGGTAAAACTTGTCATTTCTGTCAATTTTAAGCCCAGACTGCTTTTTATAAATGTTTTTGAATGCTAATTTTGTGAAATTTTCTCACTCCAGCAGCCCAACCAGGCAACTTCCAAAATTTTACACCCCCTTTGCAAAATGCTGGGTACGCCACTGTACGTGGCACACACCCGAACGGTTAGGAAATCGGCGCCGGTAGAAACAAACGATTTTTCCATTCACCTCACCTGAACGGAAATTTTTGAACAACCATTGCGAGCCAACAAGCTGACATTTTTTTCTGCAAATTTGTCAGCCATTACAGTTTCTACAAAAGAAACTCTAGACCAATTTACAGAACAAGCAGTCAAGAATTGAGCTCACAGATACTGTTATTTAAATATATTTATATTAAAATGAAACTATTATTAATAGTGCCATTTTAATAGTATTAAATCTATATTAATATTAAAATAGAGGGCCTACTATTATATTAAATTAAATTAAAAATACACAGAAGGGCTGAATATTAAAATTTATTTTTAATAGTATTTTAATAGCATTTTAAGAGTCAGTTCGCGAGAGAATCGACCCTTGTTCTTCATAGCTATGTGCAAGTCGAAAAATCGAACTCAGGCCTGGGACCTCCGGTTTGGGGAAGTTGTACCTAACGATGACTTGTGCTAAACCTGAAGAGCACAGCCCTCTAGGTTCCCTGGTCCGGCAGAGCCAGCCCTCGGAAGCAGGGTGGGCAACCATCAAAATCGGACTGTCAATAGGTCATGTTTGACTGAGTGTCACTTGCGATCCAAAGCAGCTAGAACGTTGTGCTTGGTGCCAAACGAATCGTCATGACATGGGCTTTCGTTGGCCACATAAGTAGTACTGTTTCGCTGTTTCGTTCTCTAACCACGACATCGAATGTGAAAAAATCCGCAAAAAAATTTCATGGTGAAGTTCACTAAATTAGATTTTTCTCGAAAATAAAAAAAGTTACCCTCGGGATTTTTTTATATTTTATAGCCCTGTGAATTGCGCTTCTAACGGTGTATAGAAAGTGGCAAAAACGCATGCCTCTGCATATCAAATTTCCACTCAAATTTCAAAGATAACCAAAAATTCGCTTATTTACCACTATTTAAGCATGTATCCCATGCCTATGTATGTATGTATGTATGTATGTATGTATGTATGTATGTATGTATGTATGTATGTATGTATGTATGTATGTATGTATGTATGTATGTATGTATGTATGTATGTATGTATGTATGTATGTATGTATGTATGTATGTATGTATGTATGTATGTATGACTGTATGTATGTATGTATGTATAATTATGCTTAGTAGGAAGTTAATTCATTAGAAACTGATAATGAATTTCATAGTGAGAAATGACCAAACTAAGCTACATCAATGGTGTATCCAGGATTTTGCTAAAGGGGGGTTGTTAATTTTTGAAGTTGCCTGGTTGGGCCCCTGCCCAACAAGGGCGGGAAAATTTTGAGAAATTAGCCTTCTAAAAATGGCTTTTAAAAGATTTTCTGATAATAAAATAGACAGTTTTAGATCATGGTTAGACAGTTTGAGTACATAATTCCTTCATTTCTCTGATTTTTAGTCAATTTTCCTTCCTACCTCCGCCGCAAAGGTGGGTGTACCCACCCTACACCCCCTGGATATGCCACTGAACTATGTATCAGTCAAGGATCACTTATCAGATCACCCATTCCTGTTGCGCCACAATTCGTCTTCAACATTGACATGGTTGTGATCATTTATGTAAGCATCACGGCGGATGTAAATGTACTCATCAGTATCTTGGGGCTGTTCAATGTCAAGTTGCTCTACGGTTGGACGCATATATGCAATATGCAATATCAAACAATGCATATATGCATGGTTTTTGGCATGCATATATGCATATGCAATATCATATGCATGCAAAATTCCAATATGCAATAGTCATATGCAAATTGACCCTGATATCAAATTTTTGCATATTTTTAGTTTGCATATTTTTTGTCAATGGTTTTACACCGACTTCTCGTGCTGTGTACTTATGTTCAGAAGAACGTTAAACGATTCAAATACAGTGTTGGCCATAAAAAAGACCGCCTGCCCTTTTTTTTAGTTTTTTTTTAATAATTTCAAATGGCCGCTATTCTTTCAATTTTCAACCGAATGAAAAGATTTTTGGCACGATTATTATTTATTGTTAAGAGTTTGCTTTAACAAGTCCAAGCGTGCTAGCCGTCTATAGCCTCGACTAATACCCTTCCGAAATAGACGTACCCGAATTTTCAGACATGACTTTTGAACATAAATATCACACTAACCCTCTGTCGGATTCCCGAATTTTGTAGGTTATTGAATCTTTATATGGACTTAAGAACCTCAAGAACCAATGAAGACCTAATTTAGGCCATACAACAGTGCTTTATGTTTAGAGGGCACCACTCTCATTTTTGACAATGCTAATCTTTCACCTTGACTGAAAGTAAAAATCTGCCAGATTTTAACCGGTTCTGTTAGAAAGCTGAGCTCTCTTCAGGTTCTTAAGTCCATATAAAGATTAGTTAACCTGCAAAATTTGGGAAAGATCCGATGAAGGGTTCTTGAGGTATTTCAAATTGACGTCTGAAAATTTGGGTCAGTTCGTTTCGGAAGCACAAAACTAAAGGATAAAGAAGGCTAGCAGGCGACATGGCCAAAACAAACTCTTTACAAATAATAATTACCATGCCAAAAATTTTTTCATTCGGTTGAAAAATGACGGAATGCGGCAAACCATTTGAAATTATTCGAAAAACTCGAAAAATAGCCAGGCGGTCTTTTTTTGGCTGACACTGTAGTTGTTTTGTCTATCTGGCGCGGAGAAAACCATAAAGTACTCCTTCAAAAGTACAAATTTCAAAGAGGGTTAGTTTGGCCGATTTCTGGTTTTGAGCTGAGCAAAAATGAAAGAGTTTGTTTAGCAAATTTGCGAAATTCTGCAAACACCTTATTGCTGTATGAATGAATACCTGCATTTTTTAGCAGAATTGTTCAAACTAAGGTGACACAATGAACATCCCAAAACAGCCAAACAGACTGAATTTCTGTGTTTAGGATAGTCGCCACGTTTTTGCTAATTTTTCATCAAATTAAAAATAAAAAATCTAAACTAAAAAACCCTTGAGGCAAGTTTATACTATAAATCTGTACTTTACCGAGATCAAAGCGTCTCTTTCCACTTGCAGAATGGAGATGAATGGCTTGAGACTCTAAACTCGCAAAGAATGGAAATCTCAACTGAGATTTTTCAAATTCAGAATTTTTTAGTTTGAAAAACTAGGACACGACTACCAAACGGCTACCACATTAGAGAGAACAGATTTGAATACGCAAACAGTACGTAATTTAGCCAAAAGTCTGTGATGTCAAAAATTTTTATCTAAAAATTACGAAATGAGCTGATCTTTCAAACCAAACTGTGTTTCCCCTCTTGTTTTTTCCAGATGAGGTCTGTATCTGTAAAATACATAGATTGCCTAATAAATGCTAAAGATTGCGTAGACATTCCAACCAAACTCGAAAATGCTTGGAAAACGTCCAGTTATCGATTTCAAGCCGCCTTGATAAAATATGCAAATATGCAAAAAATATGTACATATCTCATTTTTGCATGCATATGATATATGCAATATCAATATGCACTAGAGATTGCATGCATATATTCATATGCAATATCATATGCATCCCAAAAACCCGATATCATCCAACCATAAGTTGCTCATCTTCATTTTCAGGAACTAAAAGATAACACAAGACAATGAAGAAAATTTGCTGCGTCCCTATTACTCTGAGTACGCTGTCGCTTTTGTGCAGGTCCTCTTGGCCTGGTAGCTGTGCCATCACTGTGTGCTTTGCGTGAAAAGTTGGACATAATTTGTCGCTCTGTAAGGTACTCGTTTGGCTGGAATCGAAGGGAAGCTGCAACATATGTACATGAATGTAATAATTAGGATTAGGTTTCAGTTTATGAGCTAACCACTAGAATCCCGAACATAAGGCGTTTCCTTTGACAGTGTCCCAGCATTATGCTTCATTCGGTCTGTATGACCTTCATCAAACTTCTCATCCAGTCAAGCCATCTGGTTCGAGTTAAAGCGAATGTTTGGTGAAGATTCACGCAGAGCCCAACCTGGTTCTAATGGCTTTCGTCCTGCCGCGTCGGTGGCTCAGTGGGTAGCTCGCTGCCTCTGAGTCACGGCGGCCGCTGCATCCCTAGTGGTTGTAGTGGTTCATCCTCTCGGCGTGGCAAGTTTCTTGCTGCAAAGAGTTGGTCGTCGGCACAACGCTCCACCCAGGCCACCGAAAGCTGGTTACAGCGAGTAGGTAAAATGGGAACCAACTGGATCTGCCATTGCACCAAAGCCGCTCCTACAGCATGCCACATTGGAGAAAGATCAACAATGTCAGGTGCCGTCTGAGAAACCAGCAATAAGGCCAATACCGGTTTGGCCTCTTCGCCGGGCGGCCGTTGGGAGCTGTCGGCACCATGACGTCACCACGCCAGGCACTCTCTTAGTACCTGGCGCCAAACAGCATGGCTAGAGTGGCTTGGCAGTGAAAGGAGGGCAAACGTCCGAGATGACGAATACGGGGGTTGCGCAATGGACCGCAGAGGTCTGAGCGTAGGGCCGTAAGGCCCCCCCCACACATCGGATCGGATCGGCTTTCGTCCTGCGATGCATTGACTATTGATAGCTTCTTCAGTATCAACCTCCCTTTCGAGTTGTTGATGGATGTCATTTGAACTTGTGAAAATATTCTCAAGATTGTTCTGATACATGTGCTGAGCCACATCCTGCATTGTTTGTCGCTCTGGAATCATGTGATGGGTACCAGTGATGAGGTGTCTGATGAGATTTCCGTAAAACTGGTATTTTCGACTGCACCCTTCTTCAGGGCAATCAAAAAGTTCGTTTTCGTTCGCAGTCTCGAAAACCACTGTTTTGTCAACTTCCATTTAATCATCATCATCAGACTCATCAGTGCTTTGAACACGCCGCTGGGACAATTGGGACTTGATCAGGTTGTGCCAGTGTCGGGTCTTCAATGTCACTTTCTGGATCAAGCACGCCTTGAAGACTGGGATGCATGGTATGTTATCACTACCAAAAACTGCTTTGGTTTTCAATCATAGTTCATTACCCTAAATCATTCTAGGTTAATTGAAGCAATCTATCAGACCACAATTTGCAAGAACAGCCACATCTACTATTATTACTACGATGTGAGATCTGCTTTAACCTGGAATACTTGGTTTAACGTTATTGAGCCATTGTGAAATGTCTGACCAGTGTGAGTGCCAATGTGTGTCTTCAGTACATTGATGGTTTCAAAAATATATGTATAACTTTATGATAGACAGCAAGTTTGAAATACATACATACATACATACATACATACATACATACATACATACATACATACATACATACATACATACATACATACATACATACATACATACATACATACATACATACATACATACATACATACATACATACATACATACATAGGCATGGTAATGGTATACATGCTTAAATAGTGGTAAATAAGCGAATTTTTGGTTATCTTTGAACTTTGAGTGGAAATTTGATATGCAGAGGCATGAGTTTTTGCCATTTTCTATACATCGTTAGAAGCGCAATTCACAGGGCTATAAAATATAAAAAAATCCCGAGGGTAACTTTTTTTATTTTCGAGAAAAATCTAATTTAGTGAACTTCACCATGAAATTTTTTTGCGGATTTTTTCACATTCGATGTCGTGGTTAGAGAACGAAACAGCGAAACAGTACTACTTATGCGGCAAGCGAAAGCCCATGTCATGACGATTCGTTTGGCACCAAGCACAACGTTCTAGCTGCTTTGGATCGCAAGTGACACTCAGTCAAACATGACCTATTGACAGTCCGATTTTGATGGTTGCCCACCCTGCTTCCGAGGGCAGGCTCTGCCGAACCAGGGAACCTAGAGGGCTGTGCTCTTCAGGTTTAGCACAAGTCATCGTTAGGTACAACTTCCCCAAACCGGAGACCCCAGGGCTAAGTTTTCACGATGGCCGATTTTTCGACTTGCACATAGCAGGGTCGATTCTCTGGCGAACTGACTCTTAATAGTTAAACCTTGTTTGACAATCAAGGAGTTACGTAGATACTATTTAAATCATAAATCTACCTCAGAAAATGATGAAAATTGAAGATTTCTGACTGCCCTCTGAATCTCGAATGAGTTTTCACTTGGAATTAGTGGGTCTTTTCTCTACTGTTGGAAAGTCCGGGGTTAAGAAATAGGTTCAGATTCAAGTCAAGTCCAACATGGAAATTTCAGGTTCAAGTCCACTGATATTAACAAAAACGGTATAAATTTTGCACTGTTTGCAACTTTTCTTAACCATAAGTATAGGCGTGTCCACTAGCAGTGAAAAGTCCAGATCAGACTTTTTATCGGGCAGTACTTTCGTTTCTGACTTTTTTCAGTTTGAAAAATAGGTGTAAAAACATGAAACCATTAAATTTATATGCAATCCAAACGAAAATTTAACGAATTTTGCCTGAAATTGCACTCAAAAATTTAACGTATTTGAGTGAGTTCAATAAAACCGGACAGGTTTAAGTCCGGCTCAAATAAAATTGGTTCAGGGTCAGGTTTGTTTGTTTGTTTATGAGTTCCACTGTCCTTTCGGACAGCTCAGGACACCCCTCGCTCTTTTCAGAGCCCTTCAATGGGGTAGCCCTGTCTACAAACAACCCTCCCCTTTGCTGCCATTGGGTGCAACGGCAGCGCCGGTTCGGTTCCCATTTACCTACTGGCCATCACCGGCTTTCGGCGGTCTGGGTTGGGCTTTACGTCGACTACTTCCAGTCGCTTCGACCGGTTTCGAACCCACAAACAACCGCTCTCACGGATGCCGGGGCCGCCGTGACACACGGGATAGCGTAAACTATCCGTGGCCAAGACGCGACAGGTTCAAGTCCACGAATTTCAGGTTAAAAACCTATTAATAAGCTCAGGTTTTGTCGCACTTGCCAACAGTACTTTTGTCACTGATAGGCATGAATGACAAAAGGACCTGAATCTAGTCAATAACCTATGTAACAGTCTTTCCTTTCAAAAATTTGTCTTTAGTTACGCATCAATAGTTTTCCTATGGCTAGCTTGTGTGCGAATGCAATTTAAGAGCCGGTTTTTCTAAGGGTCGACTCTTCCCGGACAAATCTCAACTTTATGTCTCCGATTTGGCTAAAATTTTGTATTTTGGTATAATTTAACCCAAAAAGATATTTTATCACCTTCCCGGTCGTTTTTGTGAGACTCAATTTTTCGACCGAACCTCAGATCTCGGCTTATAACTCTGGTACCAGTGAACGTATAAACTTGCGGATTGCATATTAATAATCACATGAGCGTTCTCTTTCAAACGATACCCTACATGACCAAATTCGAGACAAAAAATTTTTTTCGAACCCCTTCTGGGCCAAATTTGACCCCCTCAAAGGTATTGACCCCCATTTTTTTATTTCATAAAAATGTAGCGCTATCTATTTACTTTTGATAGCACAAAAAAAATCGAGAAAAAAAATATACATCTAATTGAGTTTTTGGGCCTTGAAAGTTGTCAGGTCGAAAATTTGCCCAATAAAATATTGCCTTGTAAAGAGCATATCTTTGTGAATTTTGAACCGAGTTCAGTGATTTTTTGCACACATATTGCACTGTGTCCCTGGCACATACCGCACAAATCTGACCTTGCTGGCTCTTGCTTGGCGCCAGTTCTACGCTTCTTGGTCACATTTCAAGATACATTAGTTTACAAACCAAATATAATTTCCTGATAATCTGCAGTATCTTCCCGATAATTCGACAGTTGCGACTTTGTTACTGTGTTTTTTGCCGTCTTTTCACTAGGTACCTACTACGTACAGTAGTCGCCAAAAAAAACTGCACGAAGAAACGTCGACGTTCCTTCGACGTTTCGTCAAGCAAGCTGCTGGCTGACCCCTTACATAAGAGCGAGAGCAAGTGCCCTCCGATTGCGTAACCTGGCCAAGTGTATTAGGTGACCACGCTAACTGCTGCCTGCTGGTGAATAGGGCTTTACCGGCAGTGCCCACAAGCATTGATGGTCCCTAGATAAACGGACATGCTCTGCGTCTAATTTTGACCAGCAAGTAAACTAAAGAGTCCGATTTCTTAAAATTTTGAACGGAATTTTCTTTCCTAACTTAAGCAATAAATCCCTTTGTTTTGTTTGGTCTTCTGATGCAGAGGTGTCTTTGTGCTTGTATCAATCCTATTACATGCTAGAGGAAAATAGAGATGATAATCCATCTCTTTAGACTAGGTAGAAAGACAGATTTTAAAATTTAGTTGAAGTTTATAATGTTTTATGAAATCAGTAGTGTCTCTTAACATTTCAGTAGTACAGTAGTTGACAAGAAGCTACTAGCTGATTTCTTGACAGAAATTTTTGCAAAAACTTATCACACTCTAATGCATTGGCGCGCACGCAGGTCAAGATGTGGCCAGTACACTTGCTCTCTGGTCTCTGTAATCTGATACCTCGTTTAGCTGCCCTGCCCCGATCCAGAGCCCGTATTCACCAAACGTGATAGGTAGTTCGTCTGGCTAAACTGACTAGATTTTGGGTATAACGTACTGGAACTACAACATTTTACCTAAAACATGATACATGTATTCACCAACCCTATAATGTTATAGGGTAGTGCGTTTTAGTTCAATAACGTTATAGGTGGGCATTCTCAGTTAGTTCTAATCAGGTCTTTAGGCGATTTTCAGTAGCAAATGTTTCAAATGTGGCCGTGTGGCCTAGGTGTCGGCTAGATCTAAACGTGCGCCATGTGGCCGGCCGTTCTAAGCCTATCAAACGATTGCCGTGCCGTCTTTGTTTTCGGCTGGTGTGATGGCTTGACGCCTTCCTCTTGAGTTATGAAAAAGAGAGAAATCAAGGTTTTTTGGGTTATTTTTCATTAAAATAAGTTAAAGTAAGCTATTTTGAGCTCATTTACACCTAATCCAGGCATATTTTTATCTTAATTTTCTATACAAAATTCTTCCAAAAAATTCCTGAGGGGGTAGCGGCCGGCTGAGGGGGGTAGGTCAGAGCCTGAGGGGGTCCAACCCTCCCTCAGTTCCGCTCCTTTGCCCATGTCTGCACTCTACAAAGCAAATAGAATATCGCACGTGGTCTTATTCATTCACTCAGCTAGCTACGCTTGCGTTATGTCGTCATTCTCTCAGCCGCAAAGCGAGCGTTTGGTTGAACTTGTTTCGAAGCTGATAGGAGTTGAATGCAAGGTAGCGCAGAGCAACGCAAACTTGAACTTCCGGAGAAATAGGGCGGTTTCGATTGCTGTCAACAGCCAAATTAGCTCCCAAAACATCAGCCAAATGCTCAATGGAAGGGCGATCAAGCCGAAAACGCTTGTAGAGTTGATAGTCCGTTAGGTCCTCTGATGTAGATGTCGCGATACACTGGGCGGGCATTAAGGTTGAAAATTGGCACCAAATCGGCCATTTCACAGCACACTGAGAGAAAGAAAAAGACCAACTAGCCGCTACCTAGGGCGTTCGAGAGCACTCTAGCCAATCTATAACGTTCTACTCCCTAGTACAGTATACCTGTTTGGTTGGTGAATACGAGTAAACGGTTTAGGTGGTGCTTGATACCTATAACGCGCTAGGTAAGACGCACTAGCTAGCGCATATAATGTTTGGTGAATACGGCCTCAGGCCATAACAGCACGCTTGACTAATTAGCCGTGCTACACCTGATGCTAGCTCTTCCTAGCGTACTCCTAAGCCCCCCAATTTGTTGAAGCAGAAATAGAACTGATTGATGTAGACATTTATGGGGTTTCAACATTTCAACAACCAAAAAAGCTAACAGTATTTTGCTAAAGATAATAAACTGCAAAAGAACATAGATAAGAGAAAGACATGTATATGCCAGCAAATCTGGAAACGTGTGTGATTTGGCTATGGAGGGGTAGGCCGATCTATCAAAATATCGCCTAAACATTCCGCTAGGGACGCCTGGTCAGCCGAACAGAGGTCTTGGCCGGCGAGGCGAGGGGTAGGTCACTGAGGCCTCCCTCCCCAATATGAAGGAATGAAGGAAAAGTGCGTGTTTATGTGAAGTGTATTGTATATAACAAACAAATGTCTTTTCTAAAGCAACTGCTGGCATGAGGGGTCGTCAAAACAGAAGGCGTAGGGCAGTTGACTTGGCTAGCAGCTGGCCATTTGCGTTAATTAGCGTGACAACCCAACCCCATACGCTATTACGCAATACCGGCCACTCTCGGGCGCTCTTACGCAAGGGGTCAGTCAACTGATCGCCTGACGAAACGTCGAAGAAACGTCGACGTTCCATCGACGTTTCTTCGTGCAGTTTTTTTGGCGACTACTGTACCTACAACTAGACATCTATCTGGCCTGTGTCAAGGTTCGGTAACGACAGAGACAGCATATTTGTGGTGTAAAAGCATACATTGTACATGTACGTACGTAACAGGGGGTCTGGGGGTCTGACCTGACTTAGGCCAGCCCCCCAGATGGCCCCCTCCGAGACGATTTTTCCGACCCCCCGCCCTCCGATTTTTCTGACAAGTAATTTTTTGAGCAAATTTTTGCTAATTTTTGCAATTTCAGACACAAAAATTGCCAAAATCGCCTGTAAAACATCACTTTTTAGCTGTATTTTAGCCCAGATTAGCGATTTTTAACCCAAATATTGCGATTTTTTTCGATTTTTGAGCGTTTTTTAGTGCCCAACCCCCTCCCAAAATTTTGGCTCAGACCCCCCAGCCCCCCTCCCCCTTCGGCGGATGACCTGTTATGTATGATCAAACCTGTATGTATTGATTGACACTCCTGGTCACTGGCATGGGTACGAACAATAAACTTATAGTTGAATATGTAACTGCTGTACTGAGATCGATTGAAAGTGTTTTTGGCCACAAAAGTACAAGAGTAAGGCCGGTTTGCCTAAGTGATTTACCTCGCATGTAACCCTATTGGGTTATCACTGGCTTGCTCTGGTGTACATGTGCATTGTATAAAGTTGTTATTGTTGTTGTTCTTCAATGCTAGCACCAGCCGAACCAAGCTAATAGACAAGCTACAGGTGCACCAATAATTGACAAACATGGACTAGTAGTCTTGCTTACTGAACATTTTTGGTCTTCAAACAGAGGATAATTGTTGCAGATTTCATAAGTAATAACTGGTTTAGATAACTCCACTGTCAATGGCATAGTATGTGCATATTGTACCTAAAGCCAGGTAATAAATACACAACCAAGTCTTAACTTAGGTTACTCACTTCAAGAGCACTGTGATAGTAAGCATCAGTGGATGATGCTGTGCACTCAACTGCTGCACCTAAAATTTCATTCTAATAGACAAACACAGAAAATACTACAACTGTTACTTCCATCGCAGTCTGGAAAGTTAGCCATGAAATCATTGGCCTTCACGACACGCCAAGCATGAGGAACATGGAGAAAGAACTGTTTTGCCAATTCAAAGTTACCAACCCTTGGCTGCCCATAGGTGTAGAGCGAAATTCTTTGTTGCAATACAGGTATAGTAAATGCTAAGTCAGATTATGCAATAAGTGCTAGAGCACCTCCTAATGAGTGACCAGTGAAAGTTATACGATATAGTGGGAATTCAATTGATGTATGGTATAACTGCTTTTTCAGAGGTGGCCATACAGTGTTCAGAGCATCAACAAACAGTTTGTTAACCTTTCCACCAATTCCACGGAATTCCATGCTATGTTGAAAGCGACTGGTTGAGTTTCCAGCATGAAATGCTGCTATAATGCTGCCTTGAACATGATCACTAGCAACAAAGTCAGTGCATGGCTTTCCAGACAACTTGCATGCTTGCTGCATCACTTTAGCTAATTGAATCTGACTATTACTTGTTTCTAAACACTCTCATGGGTTCATGCTGTATGCAGCAGCAACAAACTTTAGCGTGGCTATTGCTCCTCTTTTTAAATACGAACTCATGTAGGTTAATTTTCTTAAGTACAACTTAGCAACAAACTGCAACTGTGCTTACCATTGTATTTATAACTTAAGCTTGTCCCAGGACAGTCATATACGTACTATGCTGTCAGAGAAACAGCGAAACCACAAATATGCTGTCTCTGTCATTACCGAACCTTGACACAGGCCAGATAGATGTCTAGTTGTAGGTACGTAGTAGGTACCTAGTGAAAAGACGGCAAAAAACACAGTAACAAAGTCGCAACTGTCGAATTATCGGGAAGATACTGCAGATTATCAGGAAATTATATTTGGTTTGTAAACTAATGTATCTTGAATTGTGACCAAGAAGCGTAGAACTGGCGCCAAGCAAGAGCCAGCAAGGTCAGATTTGTGCAGTATGTGCCAGGGACACAGTGCAATATGTGTGCAAAAAATCACTGAACTCGGTTCAAAATTCACAAAGATATGCTCTTTACAAGGCAATATTTTATTGGGCAAATTTTCGACCTGACAACTTTCAAGGCCCAAAAACTCAATTAGATGTATATTTTTTTTCTCGATTTTTTTTGTGCTATCAAAAGTAAATAGATAGCGCTACATTTTTATGAAATAAAAAAATGGGGGTCAATACCTTTGAGGGGGTCAAATTTGGCCCAGAAGGGGTTCGAAAAAAAATTTTTGTCTCGAATTTGGTCATGTAGGGTATCGTTTGAAAGAGAACGCTCATGTGATTATTAATATGCAATCCGCAAGTTTATACGTTCACTGGCTCCAGAGTTATAAGCCGAGATCTGAGGTTCGGTCGAAAAATTGAGTCTCACAAAAACGACCGGGAAGGTGATAAAACATCTTTTTGGGTTAAATTATACCAAAACACAAAATTTTAGCCAAATCGGAGACATAAAGTTGAGATTTGTCCGGAGGTTAAGGAGCAAAAGTCGATTCCTAGAAAAACCGGCTCTTAAAACCAGGTTTAGACCAAATCATTTTTAAAAGAGTGGTTATAAAATTCCACCGAAAAATACATCCGCATCTCTGATTAAATTTTCAACTAACAATAGCGACTTCAAGAAAAAAAATGTTGTTTTGCCAGTTCGCTGAAGTGTGGTGAAAACTTTTCGACTGCATTTTAGAATATACTATTAAAATTCTATTAAAATACTATTAAAATTGTTATTTAATAGTATTAATATTAAATCTAAATTAAAATTAGCAGGGGACTATTATATTAATATTAAATTAAAATTAAAATCGGCTAGTTCTATTATATTAATATTAAATTAAAATAAAATTTCACTATTAAAATTACAGTACTCACAGAAGCGTTTCAAATTTTTCCATTCAGGTGAACTGAACGGAAAAATTGTTTGTTTCTATCGGTACTGGCCTCAAATTCCGAAGGAAAAGTACTAAAAGTTGCTTAAAGTCGAAAATTGCCACATAAATGCAGCCAGAAACCGCTGTTTTACAGGCAATTCTAGCAATTTTCGTACCTATCTTTCTGCTGTTGTGAAAAAATTGGTCCATAAATCGTTTGACAGAAAAGTCGACTGGGCCATACATAGTCCGAAGTAAAGGCAGGTCAGACTAATCAGTAACGTGGGCACATATATGCCTACTTCGTTTGTATATGTATATGTATATGTATATATACAGATGCACATTAGTTTCCCAAACCCTAAACTCAAAACCATTTTTGAAACCCTAAATAGGGTTCCGGAACCCTAATTTGGGTTTCTGAAACCCTGTTTGCAAGTTTACAAACCCAAAATAGGGTTTCAAAAAATCCCCCCCCCCCAGAATCCGGCTGGGGGGAATTTTCTCCGAAAATCGGGCCTGGGGGAAATACCCCCCATTCCCCCCAACTACATGTATGGTATGTTAAGGCTTAGGTTCTGGCTTTAGTCTTCGATTCAGGCCTACTAGGCTGGTACATAGGTATAGTTTTAAGCAGAAATAGCCCTTGAAATCGTTATTACGCATCATAAGGAGAATGGATGAACCGGTTTATCTGAAAAAATAATAACACGTTTAAAACTGGGATGAAACGAAAAGGGAAACGTGCGGGATTCGATTATCAATTTCGTCATTGAGCGTGCCTACTATTCTATTTTTTCGTTTCAAACAGCAAAACTCATTGCGAAATACTTCTACAACGAAGATGAATAATATTTGGTCTTAATGCAGACGAGGCTAAACCGCAAATTTAACAAATTCTTCTGAAAAAGTTGAGGACATAGGCTCAAAATACAAAAACACCCGAAGAAACTGTAAAAAATATCTCAATTACCGTAAAAAAGTGGCCAAAATGTGCTAAACTACTTACTGAAAAAAAATACAAATGCAAATATACAAACCGTTTGTATATCAAGTCTGTTTGTATATGTATATTGAATATTGCATCAGCAGTCCGTTTGTATATGTATATGTATATCCAAAACATTTGTATATATATACAAATTTGTATACATATGTATATTTGAATATACAAACCCACCCTACTAATCAGCCCTATAATCTGAGTGACAGAGCTTTTTCTAGCAGTTGGTTAGCTGACTCTGAAAATCAATACGCCTATCCAATTAATCAGATAGTGGACCCAGGACGAATGATTGTCTGGGTACCGGAGTGGAACCGCAAGAAGCGATCGTACAGTCACGTGACGTCGGTGGCGTCGGTGCTGCAGAAGCTGCGAGACAACTCTGAGAAGATAACTTTTCTCAAAAGAATGGTCTCCAAAATTCAGCCGCGATATTACAGGGTCAGAATTGGGGTTTAGCTTTGCTTCTTTGTAATAATAAAAATACTGTCTGCCTATTATTTCAATAGTGACCTTACGTAAAACTTCTAATAATAGCTTCTGCTGATTTTATGACACGAAAACTAAGAATCAGATCAGATCAGAATGACAAAAAGAATTGAATTTGCGTGGATCACCCTGATTCTTGGCTTTAGGGTCATAAAATCAGCATGAGTCAGAATTTTTGCACCAAACTTGCACAATATGTAGCTAGTTCTCTACTTAATTTTTGCTGATAATTTGAGCCAAATCGATAAAGAACTCATCGAGAACCAAACGTTTGAGTGAACCCGAAAAAGTGGAGAGGACATTTTTCTGTGTATAGGCCATTCAGAATCCATTCAGTTTGTGTTTTGGGCAAAATTTTTGTTTTTCTTAGATCCGTTTGTTTCTAGCTACCGTACTTGACATAGTCTTGGGGCTTTTCAACACGAAAACATGAGATACTACGGTACCATCCCGGGTCTCGGCACCAAAATGAAAGAGTTTATGTATTAGTAAATGTGACTACACAAGACAGACACTCAAAACAACAACACAATAGAGAATATCGTAGAACACTGACACACAACAGTCAAACTTCTTTCATTACTCTCCCCAACGGACGTCAACTCTTCTGTGCCTGACGGCCGTGCAACGAAGATCAATTGAAAATCTGAGTCTTCAGCCTCTTCCTCATCATCAAAAAACATGTCTTGCTCCGCCGTCTTGCTTGCCTCTTCTCTTTCTTGCTACATTTCTTCCTTTTTCTTGACTTCTTATCATCGGTAAAACTGGCATAGAACTCTTCTCTAGCATACTCAAACGAACCTTTCTCTTCTGTCGCAAACGAATCCTTCTCCTCTGCCTCCCTCTTTTCATTCTCACTCCTCTTCTCTTCATCTTCATTCTTCTCATTCTATTCAATTCATTCTCGACTTTGTCCTCACCATCCTACGGTACGGTCCCGGGACCCGGGTCCCGGTATCCTACGGTAGCAATTTGCAGATTTTCTGAGAAAACATGCGGCAATTGTGGGACACTACCCCCATTAGCGGAAACCTAACATATTAACTAAAGACTAAGATTGAATCTAAAAGTAAGTCTAGCTTTATCCTAAGATACATTCATCCCGAACCTACCTACTTAGAAGCCTAAAACCTGATCAGATCGGATAATCAGCGCGTCATGCATATAAGCGAAATGCACGCCGCTTCCTTCGCAATTCGGCAGCGAAACCTACATAGCTTACTTAGCCTTTACTATGTACTGTAGGTGTCAAAGTTGACTGTTTGACTGACTACAAGCAGACATTGAGCGTAAATACAAGTATATGTACAGATGTTGTAATACCAATAACAACGTATTGTGAGAGCGTTTGAGATATGGTAAAACTAAAACAGTCAGTTAGAGAAGGCATCCAGCATAGGCTCATCGAACTGAGGTCCCTCTCCCGGATTTTCGGCGCCTCCGACCCCCCTCGTACAACCGAGTCTCAGCTTTAGAAGCTTCATCTTCAGTCCGTGTATTTCATCGTGTAATCCGCTTACTTCATAACATTCGTGGCAACTGAAAAAAAGCTGCTTTGCAAACTAAATCTAATCTCGTTTTGTTTTGTTGTCTCGATTAAAATTCAGCGTACGTACATTTTGGCTTCCGGACAGCCGCACTTGTACTGTGCGCAACCGTTGTTCTTTGCTCTAGCCGCTTGATTAAATACGGAGCGTCTGCCGCAGGAGCGTCGAATCTGAAAAATGCGTCAAGTTTAAATGATGCGACGTAAACGTTTACTTACACACCTAATCTAACATAGAGTGTATGCATACACTTACGTTACGTATGCAATGGACTTCCATGCGTCCGCCGTTCGTAAAGGTATTTAAAAAGTGAGGCCGGACGCGTGGAAGTGCATAACTAGTGATTGAAGTGACAGACTTGGCTAAAATTTTGAGAGTAAAATTCTGAGAATTCATGCATTTGGTGCTAAAACTTCAGCGACATTGATTGGCAAAAGGAAACAGTTAGCAAGAGGAGAGGAAACTAATGATAGATAATTGGGACACCCTGTTTAAGAGAAGGTACAGATACGTAGCTTACGTTTCCAGTAGGCAGAGTGCATCCAGCAAAACCACCCTCACCCTTCATGCATTGCACCACTTGCGTAAGTCTTAATTGACGTTTCTGCCGCAACTGCTCGATTACGGTGGCAATTTGATCGATTTCTGAGCGTCCGCAGCTTCCTATACGACTGCGTCTTCTGAACTGATTCGGGTCGATCCCAGGTCTGGCCTCGTTACGCGACTGAATACAAGTGGCCAGCGATGCACAGGTGTTTTCCTGCTGAACAACAACAACAAACAATCAATATGATGAAAGTATGTTAGAATGAAAAACGCCTTACCGCAAGTGTGCCAAGCACGAAAGCAAGAAGAGCGACCAAAAACGCCAGAATCTTCATGTTTTTCTAGGTATTACTGGCAATGAAATAGCGGACCGATTTTATACGAACGCGCAGTATCCGCCTGCTCCCACGGCGGTAAACAGTGACGTAGTTGAAAATCCGCTATTTCTCGCTTATCGCGCCTTTGTTTGCTTGTCTGCAATTTAGGTAGGCAAACATTTGCACAGTCACGCTTTAACCCTTTCAAATTCACCCTGGGCCATAGGGCATAACGAACACCCACAAACACAAAGTTGGTATTAATCGAGAAAACGTTGTGTTCGCCGGCCGCATTTTCCTAGCACCCCCGAACAATCCTCACGAACACTTTAGGGACACTTCGGGGGGGCGCTTTAGGAACTGTCTGGGGACACTTTAGGAAGACTTTGGGAATACTTTGGGGACACTTTGGGATATATTTTATGAAATGCTGCAATAGTGATATGGTTTGCTGCAAAGCGTTCTCATGAATCTCATTTTCATTCTCATTTCGTAAAGTGTCCCCAAAGTATCACTAAAGTTTCCCTAAAGTGTTCCAAAGTATCGCTAAAGTGTTTCTAAAGTGTCCCCAAAGTGTGTCTAAAGTGTTCGGGGGTGTTCGCGAACACAGCGGTTGTGTGCATCTCGAGACGAACAGCCCTTTTTGTGTTCGCATGAAGGGTGAATTCTAAAGGGTTAAAGGTGTGCTGTACTGTTGTTTAATACTGGATTTTTCAAATGCGTATGCGTATGCGTATGCGTATACGCATTCCAACTACAAATGCGTATGAGTTTGCGTATCCGCATTGCAAAAACTAATGCGTATTTTGCGTAATGCGTATGCGTAATGCGTAATCCTAGAAACATTGAGAAATTTCACTAAATACACTTTTTTGACACTACTATTATTATGCTCTTAGTTTTCTAACTTTGTAATCTAGGCCTTTTGGATGCATACTAGAGGCCTGAGGATGATTTCTGCCCTAAAACAATTTCAATACAGTACCCTGCATGTACGTACATACAAGTACATATGTTTATGCGTTTCCCTTCACTAATTTAGCCGAATGTTCATTTCCAAAGGAAACCTAAAGAAATTTTAAATAGCGTTTTCATACATATAAACTAAACGTACAGTGGAAGGAAGCACTAACAGCTCATACATGTAAAAGACTTAAGCCAGATCCCTGAGACGATTTTTCCAACTGACACTGCCAGAGAAACTCAATTTTTTTAGCAAATTTTTGCGATTTTTTTGCAATTTCAGACAATGCCTCTGCTCTCTGACACTGCCAGAGAGACTCAATTTTTTGCGATTTTTAATTTTTTGCAATTGCCAAAATAGTCTGTAAAACTGCACTTTTTAGCTGTATTTCAGCCCAAATCAGCGATTTTTGTATGTTTTTGGTGCCCACCCCCCCTCCGAAAGTTTTGGCTCAGACTCCTCCCCGGACGGCGCCAGACCCCCAACCCCCTGCCCCCTTCAGCGGATGACCTGTTACGTGTGTGCAACAGATGCTACCCAAAACCCTAGAGACTAACAATTCAAGGATTTGGCCGGCATTTCCTTCCCGCCATGAAAGTTTCCCCTCTTTTCAAACAGACTAAGCACAGCTTAGCTAAAGCTTTCCAATTTCTCACAAAAATTGTTGGTACCTTCCTTCGCACTAGCTACATACATGTAAAATGACAATTTGGTAAGAAGTTGAACTAATTTTGGCAAGACACTCGAAAAGACAGCTATTTTTAGACCCAATACGCATTACGCAAAAATACGCAAACTTTTGGCAGAATGCGTAATAATATTGCGTAATGAAATTCAAATGCGTATGCGTATGCGTATGCGTATACGCATTCTAAAATGCAATGCGTACTTTGCGTAATGATATGCGTAATGCGTATACGCATGCAACAGTAGTGTGCTGGAGGCAAATTGTTTGGCTAAAAGACGACAATTCGTGCACGTCTAAGCGAGACCGTTGGCGCTAAATGCGATTCAATTTAGCGATCATTTTTTCCATGGCAACAGTTGCTAACAACAGGTTGGCCGTCGCAGAAATTGCAGCAAAATGGACGCTTTTGAGGTCCGGCGCCAGATTGGCAGCGGATCTTTTGGGGTCGTGAACTTGGTAGAGTCCAAAGTCGATCGCAAGGTACTGGTTTTGTGCTATTTTAGATTTACAGTAAATTGAATAATTGAGCTGCTTTGAGAGATTTAAAGAATTCGTTGCCGTTGTGGTCTGGGTTGGGCTTTTGTCGACTACTTCCAGTCACTTCTTTGACCGGTTTCGAACCCACAAACAACCGCTTTCCCAGATGCCGGGGCCGCCGTGACACACCGGATAGCATAAACTACCCATGGCCAAGACCGTATTCTAATTTATAACTGCTATGCTGTCCTCTACATATAACGCAACAAATTCTTCTTTTGTCTGATTTTTAACAAACTTTCGCTTTTTGTAGTTTCTGATTTCTTTAATCTACTGTACTATTGTGGCATACAGTCATGTGGTCATATGCCGAATTGAAAATTATCAAAATCACTGATTCGGGCTGAAGAACTACAATTAGTATAAATCTCTGTTTTACAGGCAATTTTAACAATTCTAGAAACTGAAAATGTAAACAAATGAAATGACAAAGAAATGGCTCAAGAATTGCCTCGCAGGCCAAAAGCAGGCAGGCTACCGGTTCAGGTCATTTGATAAAAACTCAAGTGTGGTTGAAGCAACAGATTTGCTATTACATAGTCGTAATACAATACTACGTATTTATTACACCATACATTATACAGTACGTACGTACATTGTTCATGTAACAGAAGGTTCCTCCTTATCTGGATTGTCACGGCGGCTCCGGCATCTGTGAGAACGGTTGTTTGTGGGTTCGCTCGTTTTCACAGTTTTTCCTTATTCAGACTCAGTTTTTACCTTTGTACCTTTACCTTTTACCCATTGTAACCCACCTGCTCCTTGAGGAGTGGCACAAAAAAACACGATTGACACTTCTTTTCGGAGAAGTATCCGCCGGGAAGTATCCGCCTATACTTATACTGTGCAACAAGTGTCCGCCGCCTTTTAGAAGTGTCCGTTTTTTGGCCAAATTTCGTGGCGGCGGACACTTCAAAAACCCGGTATGTTGTGATGGGTTAAGAGCCACATTTTATAAAACCGGGGCAGGTCGGTGAACATGAAAAATTCTGACCTATAGTTTTTATTTGATATATCGACAGGTCTATGGTAGAAAATAACACACGAGAAATATTTTCACTCGACTGTCACTAATATGCAAATTAGGGCCAAAACCGTGTTTTTCCGCCCAAATTCGGTGTTTCTTTTATTTCTCCCGCATGCGTTGACGGATCGGGCTGATATTTTCAGTAATAATGCTAGGTATATTGGGTGTTGTACGTATAAAATTTGAAGAGGATCCGCCAAGGTTGAGATCGCGAATTATATTTTTTGGTTCTGGTAAAAAATCGAGTTTTGCAAAAAAAGGTAGATCGAAATTTTCGACCAAACTTTCAGTGTAGGTTGCTTAAGTGTCCCTCAAAGTAACCCTCTTTTCCCATTTGTGGACTTCGTCTCTGTTTCGAGAAATTAATGTTCGAATTTTCATACACACGTTGGTAGAAATAACTGGAATTTACTTCCAGCTTTTGTTTGAGCGAACGGATCTTTTAGCGTTCGATCACTTGAAAGAGCACGCAATGGCCGATCGATTGGTTGGTCGCCCGCCAGAAACAAACCACTGAGTCGGGTACTGTAAGAGTTTAAAGTGAGCGAGTCGACCACACTGCAATATTTTTCATGTTTTGAGTTTTATAATGTTGTTATCATGACTTTTGCCTCAAATTGGGATTGGAAAGGGTATGCAAACTTTGGACAAAGCTCAGTGTGCCTCTAGTAAGTAAACTATTTTGACGCAAAAACCATATCAAAAAAAGGGGAAAATCGCAGTTTGCTGGCTAAACGCGCTCACCTTAAAATCTTCGAGTACCCAACTCAGTGATTTCTTTTTGGTTGACGACAACTCATTCGATCGGCCCTTTGCGCGTTCTTTCAAATGAGGTCCAGAGCTAACAGATCCGTCTGGTCGAGCGAAATGTAAAGGTAAATATCTTTCAAAAATCAGATTTCGCTTCCAAAGAATACTGGCACTCTTCAGGCAAATCTTTCAAAAACAGGAATTTTTACCTTTCAATTCAAATAATTCGGGCACACTTTAGGCAAATCCTTCAAGAAGCAGCTTTCGCTTGCAAAGAATTCTGGCACTCTTTAGGAAAATCCTTCAAGAAGCAGCTTTCTCTTCCAAAGAATTATGGAACTCTTTAGGCAAATCTTTCGAAAAGCAGCTTTCTCTTCTAAAGAATTCTAGCACTCTTTAGGCAAATCTTCCAAAAGCAGCTTTCGCTTCCAAAGAACTCTGGCACTCTTCAGGCAAATCTTTCAAAAACAGGAATTTTCCCTTCAAATTCAAAGAATTGTGGCACTCGCACTCTTTAGGCAAATCTTTCAAAAACAAGAATTTTCCCTTCCAATCCAAAGAACTCTGGCACTCTTTAGGTAGGGACC